>JABFOV010000430.1:0-15235 GCA_022817685.1 Aradophagus sp. ZL-2020 | reverse complement strand
AAAAAAAAAACTTTTTCATGCGTGTGATTAACAAGTAATTTCATTAATTGAGATTAGTACCTATCAAATTGTTAATTTCAGTTTTAAGGGTAATTAAGTATTTATTGTCTATTATAGTAAACTTTTGTTGAAACTCACCTCGGGACAGTCACAATTTTTCCATGGGACTGCTAATTTGACAAAGCATAAGAGAGCGAAAATAAGAAAGAATTTTTTCATAGCTTTGGAACTGCTTATTACGAAAAACCGAGAAGTCAAAAGTCTGAGAGTGTCTTTTGCTCCAACTCCGGTGAACCAAGTACTTATAGCGCTCTAATCTCGAAAACGTGAGAAAGAAGCCCACTTTTGATCTGCATTTCAAAATATTCTTGTCATTTATTGTCTGTCGAAAGTTCCGCAAATCTGTTCAACGTCACGATCATTGATAATTGTAAAAATGTTTTTCATTTCAGTCGATTAATGTAGATCGAATTGTTTGGGAAAAGATAGTTCGAAGTATTTGGACGTGTTTAAATTCCAAAATGCCACATTATGTCTCAATTTATTGTATCGTTTTTTTCAGTGTTAAAATTGTTAGCTGACAGACTAATTTACTTGTTTTTCGGTTGGATTAATATCTAAAAGTTGATAATATAATTAAATTGAATCGTTATTTTTTATAAATTAATAAATAAAATAGGAATATACAGGATATATACATTAACATTCGAAAACTTATTTTGGTGCATGAGCATTTCGTCAGTTGAGATGCACGTTTCTTCAAACTATTGTCAGATTGAACGCTGACAATTCCAATTACAAGGCAAATTATTAACAAATCGTTTTCATGGTCATTTACTTTGTTTTCTTGTTTGTCACTTACTTATCTGAAGTGATGCGACGACTTGGAATGGTCTCAAGTTTTTAAACAAAATCTTGTTTTCATTTTCTTTCACGTCGCCTTAAAAAATGTATGCATTTTTTATATACAGTTATATTTATATTTACAACAATCGCGTCACTTGAAATTTTATTTAAAAAAATAAAAAGAAAAAAATAATGTGAAGCATATTTGCAAACAATTTTATAAATTTAAGTAGAAAAAAAGGACGTGTGAAATTGAAGTAATTTAAATTAATACAGGATAAAAAAATCAGAATACCTTTTTATATATGTATGTATATATTTACATACATTCTTCTATATACATATGTTACAAAGCTTATGCAATTAATTAATGAAACAAAATAACAGTTATTTACATCTTGAATCTATACAATCTTTATGTTAAGTGCATACACTTCCAACTGAAACGAAAAATAAAAAAAATGCATTGAATAAAATAAATTTAAGAATGAAGTAGTAACGCAACTTAATTACAGTACACATAATCAATTTAATTCCATTGTTGGTGATACGTTATTAGAATTATTATCAAAAAACTGACATTTGATAATTATAAATACTTCTTACAAAAATCAACGTTCAAAATCTCTCTCTCTCTCTCCTTTCGATGTAACAACTAAACTTTAAACCTCTACTTTTAAGTGAAATCAGATGGAAACATATACTTTGTTTAAAATTATAAATAACCACAATAATAGTAATATTGAAAAAGGTATTTCTCTACTGATATACTTAAAAATATAGGTTTAATGATAAATTCTCAGTTCTAAAAGAAATCTGAAGCTCTTTGTCGTTTGCGAGGTAAATTAAGCAAATTATCAGTTGATACGGGCCCCTCGCACGAAGAAGGTGTTCCTGTGGAAGATGCAGAGACAGTGCTTGGAGTAGTATTTTTACTACTTGGGGTTGCTAGCCTTGGGGTACTAGGCGTCTTCACTCCAATAAAAGGCGTTTTAGAGGTAGACGGTCGTCTAGGAGTAGGTGTCGTTGCGATTCTAAGTTTCTGTGTGGCTAGTCTCCTTGCTGCTGGGGACATCGTGTTAAGACGATCAATGGTGGATCTTGGAGAAGGGCTGAAAAAATTTGAAAATCAGTATGCTTTCAGATACACTTAATGAATAATTTTTCAATAATAATATTTAAATAATATTTTCATTAATTTTAGATAATAATATTCAAAATTAATCATTTTATACATTTAATTTGCAAGTATAAGTAAAAACATACCTAGCCAATGATCTCCTAGCCGTCTCCAATGCTTTATTCTTCCTGTCTCTATTTCTCTCTCCAGCCTTCTCAGTCAGCTGCATCAAAATTTGCTCTCTCTTCGACGGTTCAGCCATTTTGAAGGAGCGTGTGGGAGTTTTCAGTAGCGGAGTATCACCGCCATCAAGTCTGAATGGTGTGCCCTCGATTTGACCCCACGTCATCAGTGGACTCTCGCACTCACCAGGCATTGGGCTGGGTGTCGCCACAAAGCTAAAACCATTGACTTGGGGTGTAGCGTTGCGCACGACCTCTTTACCATCTACTCCAATCTTGCCATCCTGGATTCTCGACTGTGTCTTAGCAAGTTCACTAATAGTTTCCTGGTTTTGTTGCTCATCAAATGGATTTGTCTTGAACCTTGAATTTTCATGTATCACTTCCTGCTTCTGTTTTGCCAGCTTAATTTTTTCTTCCATTGTAAGCTCCACGCCATCAGGAATGTACATTATGTAATTCATATTCTTATAACCCCATGTTTCGATCTGTTTAGATTCACCCTTATCAATAGCCAACATTTGATCCTTCTTATTCTCTAACTGTTCTTCATCTTTGTACAGCCACGCATACTTCAGCCTATGTTGCTTTTCTGCCTGGACAATTATTTCTTCAAAACTAGCATTGTCTTCGCTAGTATAGTTTCGCAGGAACTCGTCCAAACCTAGCTTCTTCTCCTCAACATTGCTAGTGTTGCTTTTTGTAGACCTCACGGAAGCTGCGACAGTCGTCTCATTTTCAACATCTTCCCCACTGGTATTATGTTGAGGAGTTTCAAAAGTTGCAGGACTTGCTACCCGTTCTTCGATTGACCGACCTGAGCTATACTTAGCGTAAAGCTCACGCATCCGCTTTGTGTCATTCTGTTCAAGAGCATCCAGATAAGCGTTTTGTGCACGAAGCTTCTCCAAGTCCGGGTAGAAATCACGCTCAATGATTTTGCCCATTTTCTTTACATAGTTTTCTTCTTCAAGAATCTTTAGTTTGGACTTCTTGGCAAAGCCAGTAGGCTTTTTGAAAATGTCCAATTCCTTTAATGTGTGTGCCACACCTAAGGCTTTCGAGCCGGGAGTGTTGACTGTTGATAGCATCTTTGGAAAATTTTGTACTGCACTCTGAAAAGATAGTGTTCAATTCGTTATTAATTTGAGGTTAGCATTCAGGTTACAAAAATTTTTTTCATTTCAAGAATTTCATTGATTTATTTATTTATTTTAAGTTTCTTGTCAGTAATTTTCTTATGATTATACACCTTGATTTTCGGGTGATGATAAACCAGAAAAAAAATTGTTATGAAATTGTTATGAAATTACATTCAAAAAAATTATAAAGATGATAATTTTAAGAACAATTTTTTACTTTTAACACCCGTAACTTTCGAAATTTTATGACCAATTGGAAAGGATCAGGTTTTTCTCAACACATATGACAGAAAGTATTTTGAGGTTAAAGTCAACTAAATATGTTTCAATGTGTAGAAATACTGTTTTTAATGAACAATTTTGTGCTCAAGTAAATATTTAATCATCAATAACCATCAGTGAATTTGGTTATAAATATAAATAGGTTTAAATACTTACTATTTAGGATTTTCAAATAAGTTTCTTTGGAATCCAATCTCTTTAAAAGCGCACAATTAGTAAATAACCCAACGTTAAATCAACTAATCACGCAATAATGTAACAATGCATAGTTTTATAATAAATAAGTAATAAACATATGACATACTCAAAAAAATGTACTTGTAATCATTGCGACTTAACAAAACATGAAAAATGACACAACCTCTGTTATTGCGCAGAGGGTCTTGATGAATCGCGACGCCTCGCGGCCTTCTCTGCAATTACTAGAATAATTCGAACTGGCGCGAAATATGAACGAATGTTTATTGTTTTTATTTATATTATTTTCAAGAATACAGTAAATAAAAAATCGCTGTGTAATTTAAACATTCTTCATTGCAGTAATCCATTTGAAATACTTTTTTAATTGAATGAAAAAATTGTACAAAATTAAGATAAAAAAATATTCAAAATTTGTATTAAATTCGTTGAACGAAATAAACTGTCTAATAATAAATTGTTTAAAAAATTGTCAACAACTTTGAAATGCATAAATTTTAATTATAATATAAAGTGAAACGGTGAACTACAAGATGACGACATTATATAATGTGATATTTTTAACTGACGAAACTTTTTCTATCCAAAAATGGTAATTTCACCAAGTTATTAATCGAGGTATATTTTTCTCAAGCAGTCCTCCTCGGAATAAGTTAACAAAAATAGAAAGACGATATTTTAGTCAAGTTGAAACATATTGAATATGTGCCGTCTCTGTACCGTTGTAGGAAACGTTGTTGGATTGTTCAAAGAGTCAGAGTCCGGGACAGAGCGAGCTTAGTACAGAACCGTGCTGGCTTCTCGCTGACAGACATATGAGGATTCCCAAAGTGTGCCCTCACCAAATGATATACACGCATAATTAATAATACAACCACAAATTTATCCCCGCGAAATTAAACATCGAAATTCCAGACCAAATGAACAATTATTCAACGATTTTACTTCATCTTTTTAATAAAAGGTGATTTAAAAAAATCTAACTTATATTTGAAAGCCTCCGAAGTAGAACACTTGAAAACAAAATTAAAACACCAATTGATCAGTCATCGTTAAAATACTTTTTTGTTTATATTTTATTTATTAATTTTCAATTAAAAGAAGTATTATAAACGGTTTATAAAAATGACTCGATGAACTTAGGAAACATTTGTGAAACATTTTTTTCATTTTTATAACAATGCTATTTAAAATGTGTTGGAATAAAAATTTCGCTTAGAATCATTTGCATCTTTTGCAAGCCGTCTATTCTATTTTGGTATATATTTGTTCTTGTTCCAATGTCTTTTTTTTATATGTATAAACGTTGTATCTAATATTGCACAGCACAATTGTTCACTGAATTTGAAAACCTTGCTATACAAAATTTGTAAATTTTTCCTTTTCGTGTACATTTGTTGAAAAAATTGTCCTGCAGTGATTTCCCAGTAAACCACGTGCTTTTTATTTTACAATATTGATTAATATTTGACCAATACAAATATTGATCAAAAATGGTTTGATACTTGACCATTCAAGTATATTAATATGCAATATTATTAATTAATTATTAATCATCGATGACAAATTTAATGTCATTTATTGATTTCAATGAAAGTCCCAACTGAAAAGTTGTTCGTGATACAAAGCAAAAATTGTGCTAGGCGCCAGCTCGTTGACACGCTCCGAAAACAATGGTCGGCAAAGTGTCAGTGAACCCGCAAAAGCAAAAGCCGCTGCGAACAAAGGTAAATTAACCGACATGTTTCTCCTTATTTATGTCGACGCAAAGGTAAACTTGTTCCGAGACCCGATCGTCTCTCGGTCAATGTCTGTCGTCGACCGAGCCGATGCTTACTCCGCTCGTGTTTCAGCGTCGACAGACGCCTTCCTTCCTCCTTTTTCACTCCATCTTCGTACCCCTTTTTTCCATCGCGCTTTCTTTCATATACAAAATCATTTTCCTTTACTTCCATGCCAAGTTTTACTAAAAATGAAAAACATATATTTTATTTTTTTATTTTTTTATTTTTTTTGTAAAATGGTTTTAATTTTGGTAATTATTAAAAATACTAATACTTGATTGCTATGTCAGTATATACTGAAATAAGTTTGGCAACTTTGCTTTAGTTATGTCATTTTAAAGTTAGATTTTTAATAAACTTTCAAATAAATATCTTCATCATTTTCATCATTATATTATATATTTCATCGTTATAGAAATTGTAAAACGTTTACAGGTCATTTAGAAAAATCATTGCATGATTGATGGATGTAAAAATCATAAACGGTTCGTTGGCTTTGAATCGTCGAACAAGATGATTTTTATTTGCATAAGCAGAGGCCGAAGACCGAGATCGCAAAGCGGAAGAGAAAAAGGAACTAAACAATCAGGGCGAGGTTTATTGCAAAAGGCAAACAAGCGAGGTGCGAGGTGACGCGCGAAAGTTCGAACACTTTGGAAGTTGCGGATACGACGCTCTGGCTGGAATCAGTAAATCTGTCACTGCCGCCATATTCACGCGGACAGGCATCCCCACGCGTTCGAGGGCAGAATTCTTTACTTCTAATTCTCTAATTCCTTTTTCCCCTTTTCAACTTTTATATTATCATTATTATTGTTATTATTATAAAATATTAGGAAAACATAAAATATTAACACACTTTTAATATTTTTGCATTTGAAATTAAAATCCTGGTTCAACGAATATAGAGTTTTATTATGAAAATTTTTGTAATGTATTTGGGAATGCAACAGAAAATCTGTAATAAATTTATGAAATTTTATATATTTTTATCCATAATTCACATTGTACGTAAAAATATATATATCTGTGGCTGCAAGGCAAAACCAGTTAACTCCACTTTTTGAAAAAATTGAGTTTTTACCAAATTTTACCCCTTTTTCTATTATATTTTCATTTTATCAGACCAAAATTGCGAAAATGCAAAAATTTCTCAAGTTCTGATACAAATAAAAATATAAAAAAGTAGTAATTTATATGTGTATTAAAATTTTTAAATTCGTTTTTCTCAATTTCATCAATAATGGAGTTAACTGATTTTGCCTATAAGCCACAGATATATATCTTTACATAAAATATATCTTTATATAAAAAATTGTCACAATTAAGAACTTTATTATTATAAATTTGAATACGAAAATGAAATTAACTAAAATAAAAACGACGAATCAAAAACTTATGACTTCTTTGGTCTCGAGACTTGATAAATGACTTAAATTTAGATTACTCTTCGTTTCCCTTTCGTAGTCATCCTCAAAGTGTGGATTAATATCGCAAAAAATTGACGCTTCGCGCACGCGCCTTTAAGAACCGGCGGATATAAACTTGTCGTCGACTATCGCCGGCGATACATTAATTCAATTCATTCTTACGATCCAAAAAGTGCGCACGAGAGTGCGTATAAAAGTCGGCCGGAGTGCGTTTATCATCGGCCGAATTTTAATGCGGACTTTTGCGGCCGCGAGCGGGAGGCGCCACGCGCGCGCACACCAAGGAAAACTATAAAAGCCGCGATGCGGCGGACCCCGATGACGGATTCATGGCCCGTGGGAGCGCTCGCGGAAACCCGTCGCGACGCATGTGCCTTTGCACTCTTGTACGCTTTTTTCCCATTTTTTTTTAGCCAAATTATTAAATTATAGTATTTTTTTATATTTGTAATAATATTTCTATAGTAATTGGTTTTTCGAAACCGTTATTTAAATAATGAAATTCTATGATGAGTATTCCATAGATATTTTGGTATTTCATAGGAATTCGTTATGAATGTCCAGGGAATTTAAAATTGTAAATAAGGTGAAAATAAAAAAGTTGCATTATGATTTCATAAGGAAAATAAATGAAGAAAAGTGAGACAAAACCAAAAATTCATTGATTTGATTCATTTTTATGTTTTACAAAATAAATTATTAGCATTCAATTTAGGAATCTTCTTATTAAAAAAAAAAAAAAAAAATAAAAAAATAAAAAAATTATAGTTTTTTATTTACAAGAAATGTATCAACTTTAATTTCCAATTTCAACATTTTAACATACAAAAAGGAGCGGAAATTCGACGGACTAAAAACTGTAAAAAGTTTGTTCATTCTTGTCGAAGAAAAGTTTTATCGACGTCTCCGGCGAGTGCACTATAAAGCAAAAATAATGATCGGCATAAATAACAAGAGTTGATCTCTGTTTATATAATGGTCTATCATTTTCAAAAGGTCTCTTTGAGAGGTAAATGAAGTGCACGGAAATTTACGTCGTCTACTATTTTAAACCCAAATTAAAGTCCGAATTACAGTTGTCATAAAAATTTGTCGAACTATAAATTTAAAAATAATCTTGCAAGTGCCTTTTTGGAATTCCAATTTACCTGACTTCAGTTTTTTAGCGTGAAGTCAAAGGAAATAATTAACAATAAGTTAAAAGAAACGATTAATAATTAAAAAATTTAGAAAATAATGTATTTATTGTAAAAATTCAAATTCCATTTACAAGTTCCATTTTACGCTGTAAAAAAAGGATGTAAAATTTATTTGTTAATTTGTTAATTTATTAATTCATCTATGTTTTCCTCTTTTTACTGCTACTTCATATATTTTACATTCGCTGAACTTTTGTGTTTTATTTTATATAATCGGACAATCGCCTGTTAAAAACTTTTCTAACAAATGAATAAGTCACGTGGTATCATTTAATTAAAATCAATTTATTAATTAACTTAAAGTGTGTGATTACAGGTGACAAAAGTTGATCTATATTGCAGGTTGAGTCGGAGACGGGACCACAACGGTGGAGATTTTAATTGATAGTCAACGTTGACACCTTTACACACGGCCGTGCGGATTCGACGTGTCGTCACTTGCCTAACAAATTCCGCATTCGCCATTAACGATTCAACATGCGAAACGACCGATTTGCTGACATATCGCCGGCATCGACAGTCATCGAGCGAATTGTTGCCACGCCTCTTGCCGTTTGATCAATCGTCGATTTCAATTTACAATTTTCCACGCAAATTACTCCCGTATAATTGATGCCCCTCGGCCAAACGAATTACCACTTGAAATCTCAAATCGTCGCTTTTAATTCACAGTTTCCGATCGTAAATGTTTGTAACACTTGATATACATTTATTTGTTCATTATTACGCAAACAATTTGTAACGTATTAGGCTTTTGAGTGATTATCGCAACTAAGCCGTTCAAAAACTGTTCAAATACTTATTCAAAGTTTGTACATTGAAGTAATAGCTGTGTCTAAGATCAAAATCAACTTCAGATTGTCACACAAATATCATTGAATATTATATTAAATTCTACCAACTCTTTTGGCACCGTCGCAAACTTTGTATCTTTCTACTCTACTTCTTTTTCGATTCCTACCCGTTTTTTTTTCTTTTTCTGTTTGATTGCGTGCGGCGCTTGCTGTTTGAAATATTTGTGCGCGAGCAAACTAATTGGACACTTTGTTTCAGATAAATATTCGGAATTAGTGACCAGTTTTTCAGAGCACACATGTAGCAACAACCAACGACGGAATGTAAATGGGAGGGCCGCACAGAAACGAAGCTTTCCAGACGCCCGCCTCGGCTTTGGGACCGAGCGCGAAGTCAAGCGCAATCATCTTTGTTTATAAGTGGGACATTTAAACACTTGTTTCTGGCCGCATTATTTACGACTCCTACGACCTATTGATATCCATGGAATTACGAGAAAACGAGACCTCTTGATAAGTGGCCTCTGAGATCTTGAGTTTTTTTTTTTTATTTTAAGCTCCATGTACATCTTATGGGAAATTTTATAGACGAAATAAGCCATTGACAAAGAAAGATAATGTAACATCAAATTATTCATACGAGGAACAGTATTATGTATAAGGACAAATTGTACTTTAAAGTGTCTTGAAGGTTTAAGCAAAATGTTTATGTCGTTTGTATTATTTGTATTCCAATCAAAAGAAAAAAGAATATAATGAATAAATTATAAAAGTTTATTCTTTGATTTTGTAAAATATTGAAAAGCGTTTAATGGATTGTATTCTTTAATATAAATTATTGAATGCAAAGTGATTTTCAAAAAATTGTCATAATAATTCGTACTTTCTTTTCCATTTAGGGTCAGAGGACAGTGTTTCCAAGTCAACTGTCGGCTTCTTTGACTTCAATGTTATTGCTGCAAAAAGCGTCGTAACTATTTGCACCGCCAAACAAAAGGTTTTACGTCGTTGAAATGTGCACCGACGAACATGAAAGAATCTCGCGATAAGGTCGTAGATTTTATTACCGTCGGCGTTATGCACCGCCGCTACTTTGGTTGCTTCTGCACTCTGTAGCAAATGTTGTCTTCGCCTATATTTAAGTCTGAAATTACATAAGAAAACTATTAATTGCCACGGTCGATTTGATTCACAAGTCGCTTGCGAGGCGGTGCAAATGAAAGCGAATTCAGCAGAAATAAAGACATTCATTTAACTTTGTATCTATTAAACCATATTAAATATGCTGCAACAAACTTGTAAAATGACCTAATGCAATTAATGTAAATTAAGTTAAAGTAAATTGAAGAACAATCATAGTTCAATTTCTATCAAGTTATTATTTTTTACTCTGTAGGTGAATTTATAAACACTTTGGTAGAAGAAAGAAACGCGTTGATTAATGAATAAAATGATACAATTTTAATGAAACATTGTGAACAGAACTTTATTGTAAATTTATTGAAATTTATAATAACTTAATACAAGCTCGAACAATCATGTTAAACTAATTTTCATAACTTATTTCAGTTCTTACCTTGATTGACTCTTCGTTTTTCACAAAACTGTCTGACAGTGTTTCAACATTTTGACAAGGGACAATTTATAGCTCCGACATTTCTTAAGTCAGACGACACATTGTCCTCTTTTTTTTCATATTTTTACCCCATTTTTTCCTCTTCCCTTTCTTTTCTTGTAGAACATAATTGATTGTCTTTCTTCTTTTTACAGAAATATGGAAAATTATCCTCAGCAGCAAAGCAATTAAACTCAAATCAATCTTGGTCTTTTGGATCGAAGGAATATGGGTCAGGCAGATTAAAGACAGCGTTTGTTTTCGAGAGTATCATCAGCGCCCGATGTTTTTACACCACGCGAACTTGCAAGCGACAGTCATTAGGACGAGTGTTTGTGCGCGCGTTCTTCGCCAGTGCATCAATCACGGCCTGTCCCGAAGCCGCTTTCCCGAAAAGCCGCTCGCCCGGCTTTCCGATGCATGCCTGTCATCTTTGACGCGCGACTTGTCACGTTTCGGGTGAGTAATTTGTGCACCGGCGATCACTTTTAGACGTCGCTCTCGCTATTTGGACGTGTGGCAAAAATTGAAGAACACACGCTTAATTGTTTTGCCGAGAGACGTCGCTTTGCAATCGTCCTGGTCTTCGACGTTAAGTTTTTACGATACAATTACATTTAAGTCTTTTATTTATTCATTTATTTCGATGAGTGAATTTAATAAAGCTTTCAATACAATTATTTTACAATTCAGAAAATAAGTAAATGAAAATAATTATTTGAAAGTTTAAAAATATTAATTTATATTTCAAAAATATTATCAACGCACCGACATTGTGTATTCCAAAATATCCACACAACTATGAAAAAATTGACAGAGATAATTGAAAGATCTATCACGATCTTTGAACCGTAATCTCAGAATTTCCCTCGCCTACTCTCACGCGTTTGTAATGTCTTCTGGAACACAAAAGGGACACAAACTAAACAGCCACTTCCAGTCGATCGACAAAAGTCTGTTATATTTCAACTAAACAGTGTCACGTACAACGATCGTTGCTCGCCATTGGATTAATACTTTATTTATCTTATAATTGATTACAATTTTTTTTGCTCTTCCCACGTTGACTTATTATTAACGCCAATTATTAACGCCAATAGCCGGCGTCTGGCGGGAATTTATGACGGCGCTTGCTCGGCCGGGGGTTGCCGTCGCGCTCAGGCATCCGCCGCGCTCGGCATCCCAAGCGCCTTCACATAAATAGACGCACTTTGCTCCTACGTGAGGCACTTTGTTACGGCTAAGCCCGCGGCTTTTTGTCCTGCGAATCGCGCGCGCCACGCCAGGACCATCCCAGTAAATTCACCGCAAATTGCGCCCGAAGAGACGCGCAACTAATTTAGCGGTCAGCGACAGCGCCTTGGCACGCCGACTTCGCAGCCACGACAATATGTACAATCGATTTCGCTTATCATGAAATTGAATCGATCAAGTCGACTTTTCATTACACAGACTGAGAGTATCAGATTGCAAGAGTGTTAGTAAATATATTTTAATACTGGACAATTCAAGAACAAATGACGAAGCTTGTAATTTCCTGCGCTTATTGTTATCCGATACGGAACAGCTTACACTTTATTGACTGGAATTGATTGGAATATAATTTTAGATAACGCAGTTTAAAATGTACAATGTGCATTATTTGTTATATTACTTTCGATTGATTTGTACGGAGAAACGTTAATAGTGGTTTCTTTGGTAAAATTCAGCAAATACCTCACGAGATATATACATAAATATAAATGTAATAGATTTATTTATAGACGTGTGTATAAATATAATATAAATGGTTGATGTAAAATTTCACGATTCTTCTGAGGTGTGAATGCAAGATATTGACTGAGATTTCTTCTCAGCGCGCATTAACGGCCTTTCTTTAAAACGTCCGAGCGGAAAGCGAATTTCGCAAAACCGACACAATTTTAGTTTGACAATGTCACGCGCGACTCGTCGTTTTTTTATTCCTCTGTTTCTCTTGGCTGGCACTGCTGCCACCGCGGCATTTATTTAGATCGAATCAAAGTCTTCGGCTTCTTTTCTTTGGTCTTAATTCTAGCTTACATTACAATTTCAACGCTGAGACAAATTTTTGAACGAAAAATTCGAGCATTCATCTGGAGGCACGACAGTGGAGATTTCGACGAGTAAAATAATATGACCGTCAGTTGACGGGCATTTGAGTATCACGTCTTGCGATAAGACATTTTGTGCACCAATCGTATTTGCAACGAAGTCTTAAAATAAATGTAGAGTTAAGATTAATATATCTTTTGTCATTTGTCGATGCGCAATAAATTGACGAATTAAAAGAAATGAAATACATGTATTTTTAGAATCTTTAATGACTCTGCTTGTGGCAGTTGGAACGAGCATCTTTGGCGCGGGTCATTGGAAAATTTGTACGTGGCGACTACGCGAAAACGTCGACGCGCCATTTCACGGACAATGCCTCGTTTCTTAATAAATACCGGATTAATTAAATGCTACAAGAAGAAATAATAAATATTGCGATACATCTAGATGGTTACAAATATTAGGAGAGATTAAACTTTATTGTCATACTTAAAAGGCACCGAGGGATATGTTTGGTGTTTTGTGAAAAGGCTTATAAAAATTCATTCCTTTTTAACTTCGTTTGGTAGTAAATATTGTGTTAAAAAAAATGACTAGTCGAATCCTGAGAGAATATTCGAAAAACCTGATCGAATTCATTAAATTTAGCAAGTTAAGAATTACTGGACTTAGTTTAATTAACAAGACATATTGACATATTAACAGATTGAAGATGAAAAATGACGGAGAACTTTTGTCCTTGTAAATGCAACCCAATGTTGGGAAGCGATGCAAAGACGAAAAAATTTAGCCTAGACACTTGACATGCTGACCGTGAGTCTATTGAAAAAATCGTGCCACGGTCGATATCACAAATACAATTAAGATTACAAATGTTTTGAAAGGTGATACCAAGGCACACAAAAAAGAACTATCAGCCCCAAGATATTAAATCGCAATGTCTTCATAAATCACGGAATATTTTCAATAATATGAATATAAATTTTATTTCCATAATTTATTGTCGACAAGGCCGTCTCGTTATTTGCTGGTTTCTTAAATAAATTGATTAGAAATTATAACACAAGAATGATGAAAGTTCCATTCTCTTATAATGTCAAATTCAAACTTCAATACTATTTCGCTTGAAGTTTTATATATAAATTATAAACTATTAAAACCACCAATGAAATAGATACAAAGTTTCTTCGCAAAAGTTGATACGTTGGTTTTTCTGATTATCAGTGACTACCTGGGACCGTACAAAGGTGGCGCATGTGTGACCGAGTGCGCGTGGTGGGGATAATGGGTCGAGTTAACGACGTGCGGAGTTTGATGATGCGCAGCATAGGGCCAATGGGGTGCGCTTGCGGCGCCATAGAACTGGTGATGCTGATCCTGACCGACTCCAACTCCGACCCCGACGATTGGGGTGTTATTTACATAGCTATTTGGTATCGTCGGGGTACCGGCGCTGACCCCCGTGGCAAGTCGTTTGGCCGGATTTTGACTAGGGGCGTTCGGTGCCTCGCACTCGTCTGGTTCGCAGTCTCGGAAACCTTTGGCGAACGGATTGCTGGCGATCTTGAGCTGCGTGATCCGATGGTTCTGGTACGCAGTCACCGCCGTAAACCTCGTCTCCGGGAACGAGAAGGTTTTGAAGTTTTCTGTCCGCGGATCTGGTCCAGAACCTGGCGGTGAAGGTGCCACCACGACATGACAACGAGGCTGGTACCGGTGCATTGAGTTCAGGATGATCTGTAACAATTCAAAACAAAATTCGTGATCTTGTTGATAAAAAAAGAAAGAAAGAAAGCAATACACTGAGAAGAATGTACCTTTGTCTTAGAAATATCTTTCATTTGCAATCTTTTCTTTAATTAATGTCAACTCTTTTCAATCAAAGGTATTATTTTCAAAGACAATAATCAATTTCTCTTCAAAACGTAAACACTTTCGTCGAATGTGTAAATTTCTTTGAAAGAAAAGAGTCCTTCTTAGTAACAATGTCTTGGGAAATCAAAATGGAAAATTTTTCAAACCGGAAATCAAACCGGAACTAGAATCAAAACATGATAATCATGGGTTTAGATTATCATGCGTCAATGATTTTAGCAAATTGTTGATCGATGAATATAGTATAATGAACATGTAATTAATACTTTTGGTTTGCAATCGATTTTTCTTCGACTAAATGGGTTTATTCGCTGGAAAAGAATTTTCAAACATTTTCTGTGTTCCTCTGAGTTGGCGATGCCATAAGAATGGGAAAATTCACAATAACTGTTTTCTCAATGCACCATTTTCATTTTACAAACATTTACGAAACATTGCAAAATCTTTTACAGCCGCAGTGCGCTTTCCTTTGCGTGGAAACTATTTTTCGCCAATCACCATTTTTCAGTCAACGACCCGTCGACTATTTATTTTTACAAAGAAAAGCGAGAGAATGCGCCCGGAACGCCGATGCGCGTTCCAATTTTCACGAATCAAACCCCGAAAATCGCGGCGCTCAAACGGCAGAATTTATTCGAAACACATGCCGTTACATCTGAATAAACCGAGCGCGTTTCAGCAGTCACACATAAACC
>JABFOV010000429.1:0-38946 GCA_022817685.1 Aradophagus sp. ZL-2020 | reverse complement strand
CTCTGTTTCAGCGGACATGAATCTCGACGAATACCGCAAGTATGGTGAGTAGTTTCGATATCCCGGAAATCGGCCCTCTTAGTATCCTCTGCTTCAAATTTCCAACGTTTATTGGTGAAGTTCATTTTCTGTAACTCTACATAAATGATGTAATGTTTTGTTTAATAGTCCTGATAAACTGAGTTATACGTTCGCTTCTTTTTTTGTTTAATTATGCGTGGTTTATTTTTGTTCACTATAAAAGGTTGGAAACTTCAAGTGCATTTTGTCTTAGTTTTCACTATCGTTTGTATAGTCTGTAAAGTAACTTAAAGCAAATTAAAATTCGCTTAAACTAAATCGGAAGTTGATTTAACATTGTCCTAATCCAATCTTTGGTTTCCGCAAGTCAAGTTAAGCCCATTTAGAATTTCCCTCATTTGAGTCAAATCTACCGTCACAAGCATCTTCCAATTGTAGATTAGAAACTAGTAAGTACAATAAGCCAAATTTCTCGATTCGTGTGAATTGCTTTTAAAAACATACATTTACAACGATTCAAACGATTCAAATGAAAATAATTTACGTTTGAGTCATTGCAAAGTTTTCGTGAACAAGAAATGCTCGGAGATCGAACGGTACCAACATTTCCTGGAGTGTCAGTATCGACGAAGACCTTGTTCGTTATGTCACCTATTTGCTACTATAGTCGTAATAGATTACGAGTATTTTCTTTTTCGTTTCGCTCTTGATGCATAACGTTTGTTTTTGTTTCGCTAGCTTTGCTTTTGATGCAAACGTCAATATAGTTGTTGGATAATTTAATGTTTGTAATCGTGATGCAATAGATATACATGCTCACGATTTAGAATGCGTGCATAATACTGCAAATCCGGAGAGAAAAATATGCAAACCTGATTGAATCCAGTGCATTAGATTCGATCTGATTAAGATCTAATTCGATTACGATAGACCTAAATAGATCTAAATCTAGGTCTGATCAAATTTGAGCAGATCCAATTATATTTATTCAGATTTAATTCAGAGAAGAAACGTCAAAGAGAAAAGTGCACCTTTGAAACAATGCTTTCAATAAATAATGCAACTTTGCATTTGTTTCGAAAACAACTTCTACCTACGGTCATGTTTCAATCAAAAAAGTTAGATTTCTTCTGAAAAACTAATAGAAAAATAAAATATTTTGTTTCAAAGTTTACTTGAATAAATTTTGACTATAGAATAAATACAGCAAATTTCCTCTATAATTTTGTTTTCAAAATTTTGCAATTAGGATTATTTTGTTTTCGAAATTTTGCAATTTCCTCTGAAAAACTAATAGAAAAATAAAATATTTTGTTTCAAAGTTTACTTGAATAAATTTTGACTATATATGATAGAATAAATACAGCAAATTTCTTCTATAATTTTGTTTTCAAAATTTCGCAATTAGGAAAAGAAATGGTGGATTACGTGGCGGACTATCTCGAAAACATAAGAGAACGTCGAGTGTTCCCAAACGTGTCTCCAGGATATTTGAGGAACATTCTACCACCGTCGGCTCCAATCGAAGGCGAGTCGTACGAGAATATTTTCGAAGATATCGAGAGATGCATCATGCCAGGGGTGACGCACTGGCAAAGTCCGCACATGCACGCCTATTTTCCAGCCCTAAATTCACCTGCGAGCTTATTAGCCGACATGTTAGCCGACGCCATCAATTGTTTGGGATTCACTTGGGTAAATGATTGAAATAATAGCGCCGCACGAAAAGCAGAAAGTGTAACTATACACATTGCGAAGAATATTATCTAAAAACTGGTGATATGTAGAGTATGCAGTTTTAACATACTGTGACTGAGATTAATTCACATGTTAATCAACGAATTTCGCAAGACCATAATGTCATAGATCGGTCGTTAATTCTTTTTATTGTACACAATCGATGAACCGTTAATTGATAATTATTATAGGAATATTTTCAGATTTAACGTTCGGTATTCGAGAAAAAGAATCACTCAATTGAGATATAATATTGTTGGATTAGTGTTCTTTCTTTTTCCTTAATTAGTTGAGTTTTCTTTTAATTCCTGAAGAAAATGACACAAGCCATCGAAATTCAATATCAAAGACTTGAACCTGTAAATTGTGGAGATTTATAGCAATCGAACGTACACCACAACTTAAAATGTAATTTCGGCGTATTAATATATTTTTCGTTGATAAATAAACTAATCTTTGTATATATGTGAATTTAACTTCGAAATCTATATCAAAAGAAAATATACACGTGAAGATTTTAAAATAAAGAAATTAAAGAAATTACAGTAGAATCTCGTCTAACTTACCGAGACAATGTCACTATGTTCTTGCCTAGCTAACGAAAAGAGAAAAAGAGGATTAACCTCAATCAAAACAATATTTTGAATTTCGCAAAATTAGTTTATATATATGACAGTGAGAATACAAGATCAGAGAAGCCGAACAGGCTAAATGATTAGCTAGAAAAATTATTAGCCAGACTGGCTTCTACCATACGTATGTTTTTCAGTTTAGGTACTTTTAGGATTAAACCAATCTGATAAATCTCATTAATGATGCTAAACCACGTCATAATGATGTTTGAACTTGGTAATTTTAGGCATCGAGTCCAGTTTGCACGGAACTAGAAACCATCGTGATGAATTGGCTGGGTCAGATGCTTGGCCTTCCTGAAGAATTTTTACACCGACCGAACGGGAACGGCGGCGGAGTCATACAAACAACTGCCAGCGAAGCGACTCTGATATGTCTTCTGGCGGCAAGGACCAAAGCTATTAAGGTTGTTCAACAAAAGGAACCAGACTTTTCACCCGCAGAAATCAATTCGCGACTAGTTGCATACTGTTCTGACCAGGTTAGTGATGATATCGGTGTAGTTGTATACCTAACTGCAACTGGTCATCTATGTCTAAAAGTAAACGTAAACTACTTGCCAGGCTCACTCTAGCGTTGAAAAAGCCGGGTTGATAGGACTAGTTCGTATGAAATATATCGAATCCGACGAGAACTTAAGTATGAGGGGTGAGAAGTTGATAGAAGCTATCAGGTTCGATCGAGAGGAAGGACTTGTTCCATTTTTTGTAAGATTACTTTTTCTTCTTTAATTCAGAAGTTTATATCGACGCCCAAGACGAAGACTAGGCTATCTCAAATTTTGGTTGAAGACTATGTCATCTCAAAATTTTACATGTATTTTTAAATAGGAAATTTTGAAATGGCATAGTCTTCAACCAAAATTTGAGATAGCCTAGTCTTCGTCTGGGGTGTCGATATATACCTGGATTTATAATTGATTGCATTATGAAAAAAATGTTTTTTTTTTTTAGGTTTGTGCAACTTTAGGCACAACTGGTGCTTGCTCGTTTGATAACTTGAAAGAAATTGGTATCGTTTGTAAGTTTAAATCTAATAATATTAAATAATAATACATTGCGTTTTATTGAATTTGAATTAATCAACTAGTTTAAGTCATGTATTAATTCTTAACATGAACTTTATAACTATTTTTAAAAGGTGAACAAAATAATATATGGTTACATGTCGACGCGGCTTACGCTGGCAGTGCTTTTATTTGTCCGGAATTTAGACATTGGCTTCAAGGCATAGAATACGCACATTCCTTTGCCTTCAACCCAAGCAAGTGGTTAATGGTTCATTTTGATTGTACGGCTATGTGGTAAGCATTTCATGTGAATTTTTGAATATAAAATAAATATTATCTAAATGTTTTAACAACATTTCAAGAATGTTGATTGAATTTTGATTTGAAGTTAACTTTATCGTAATTATAACTTCAAGTTAAATCAACATTCTTAATTATAGGAAATCGTTTATACATTTATAAATGAATATAATAACCTTTTATGAACATTTTGTTCTGAGGTGGTTACTAATTTTGCATTAACGAATAAAACAATTATTATTTATTTAACTTTTTCATTCAAAAGTTAAATTTAAACAGAGAAGAACTATACACTATAAACAATTTAAATAAACAATGAAATAGATAAAAAACATATACATAATTATCCCTTTTTTAACAATATTTGATAGAATGTCTAAAAATCACAATAAATTTTGATACTTTTAAAACAAATTCTGATCTTGTTTTCAGAAGTTATTTTAAATATATCAGAAATTCCAATAAATAACAATTGTAATAATTATATAACCCTTTCAGTCATACATTTTTCCCCTCTTCTGTTTCAGATGAAAATTTGTAATCTTAAGTTTTCTGGGTCGTTGAATACGAATTTGTGGTCAGATTTTAAACTTCAAAATGGCGGATCCAATATGGCATACCAAGTATTCAAAAATGTCGATTTCTTTCAAACTCACTATACAAGTGTGTTTTAGATCACTCAATACGACTGAATTGTAAGATTTTTTTTTGGTAATCGGACTACAAATTCGTATTCAGCAACCAAAAAAATAATCTTGTATGCTGAGTTTGGTTAAAATCGAGAAAATTTTAAACATTTGGTTCACCATATTAGATTCGCTATTTTGAATTTTGGAAATCTAAGTGCAAATTTGGATTCAGCGACCCCAAAAACATCTAAGTACTGACGATTATTGATTATTTGATTGATGAATATTTGATATTAACAATATATTAAAAGTATTCATATATTAAAAATATACTATTAATATACCAATAATATACTATTAATAGATTAATAGTATAATGACAATATATTTGTAGTATATTTTTGAAAAATAATATATTGTTAATGTATTAACAATATATTTTTCATTTTGCTAGGGAAGTGGGTCCTTTTTTGACCCATCATGACTGAAAGAGTTAATAGTACATTATGTAACAAGGGAGAAAGGCGAGCGATTATTCCCAGGTTTACCCGTGAAATAATCGCTTGTCTCCCATGTTGCTACGATATTTTCCATCACAATTCAACATAACCTGCGTTTGTATTCGCTAATTTTTGAGAGAAAAATACCTTTTTACCTCCGATGGGAATGTTTCTCTCCATAGGGAATAAAAACTTAGTTTATATTAACATGTGACGAAAAAGTTTTTTTTTTTAAATAAATATAGCTATATTTCAAATATATTTTTTTCATGCAAAGGGTAATATAAATTACATACCTTTTTTTATGAAGTTGATACCAACGATTGAAAGGATTCAGTTATTTTTCAAATATCTCATTTTTCGATGCAACTTTTCAACCATAGCAAAATCATTTTGAAAAAAGCTGCTATAAAACAATATTTGTTGTAGTTGGGATGAGGAATTGTAGAATAATAAGCACCACGCTGGAAAAAAATTACAAAATTTAAACATTATTAAGTTTTTTAAGTAATTGTTTAATTTAAGTTGTATAAAGATTTTATATTTATAAAGTATTTCAATATTCATAAAAAGTTTAATTAAGTTTCAATTTATATTTTTTAATATTTACTTATTTTCAACTTAATCTTTTATTTAATTTACTTGATTTTTGTAATTTGTTGATATTTGTTATTATTTATTTATCAGATATATTGATATTGTAATAGCCTTTTTTCTCCCCCAGTATAATTAAATATAAACTGTGAACATTTTAATCAATTAAAAAAAGATCAATTTTATAGGAAAAATGTATAAAACAATATCATAAAGAACAAAACGTTTTCAAAACGTTTTATTTTAAAAGTGTTTTGATTAGTAAACTTACGATAATGTTTGAAAACTGATTATTTTGAATGTAAACAAGTCAGCTAAGCCTATTTCCAAGAATCTGAACATTGTTTACGTTTCATAATAAATTGAATTTATGACACTTTTGTTTAAAACGAAATCTTTTGTTTATCTTCTACATAAAAATTTATAACAAAATTATATTTGTTATAATTAATAATTAATTTATTAACACTTGTTAATTATGTATGTAATTGTATATACAATTATATATTTAAAGAAAAAGTTATTCGTAGTAACAAAAATTTGTCAAAGAAAAATAAAAATAAATAATGCCAAAAAAAACAAATAAATGAAAATAAAAAATTAATAACAAAAAAACAACAAAGAAAATAAAAAAACAACAAAAATCTAGAATTAGTTAGTCCTTCACTATTATTTTTTATTTTATACAACACGCCATCTTACTTTTAATGCACTTTTTAATCACAATTTGTTTTTTTAATTTGCAGGGTTAAAAATAGTCAAGCACTTCATAGAACATTCAACGTGGACCCGATATATTTGAAACATGAAAATACAGGTAACTTTTATACGATTTTTCTTGATCCAATAACATGCGTTCCGCGAACAAAACAACAAAAATATGACGCCATGTGATGATTTTTTTATAGCACAAGACACAAAACAAATTTTCAGTAATAAAATCAAATCACTCTTACATATACTACTTCAAAATCGAATAAAAGATACGACAAAAATGTAAACATAGGAAATAAACACAAAACATAAACATTTCTTTTCACCTTTGTTTTCTTCCTGTGTTTACATGTTCACTATCTTATATAAATATTATAACTCAATTCAAAATTTTTTTTTCAAGTAAAATGTAAAAAGAAAAAAAAATTAACTATTACTTTTTATTTTAGGACTCGCTATCGATTATATGGTAAGATTTCATTATTTTTTATGTATAAAATTGCCAACTGAATTAAGTACCATTATAATTTTTTTTTCTAATTTGTACATTACCTTTCAGCATTGGCAAATACCGCTATCAAAAAGATTCCGTTCTTTGAAATTATGGTTTGTCCTCAGGAATTTCGGAATCAAAGGATTACAGAAGCACATCCGCGAGGTACTTGCGAACTAATGACTTCACTTCTCTTACGGCTCAGACACAATGAACGGCGTGTGCGTGCGCGCGCGAGTCTCGCCGTTGGCGCGCAACGGCTAGGTGCGCGCGCACGCGCGCGCGTCCGCTCATTGTGTTCGAACCTTCATATCGAACTACTCAACCTATAAAGACGTTCAAAATCGATTGCATTTTACGATAATCGATTATTTTATAAAATAAATAATCAATATTTTTTTTATTCTTGAAAATTCAATTATTTGATATATTAATTATTTATTTTTATAACTGAATTACGATGTTTTTCGGAAAATAAAATAAATGTTATTTTGAATAAAAAATATAGCAACAAATATTTGGAATTTCGTGATTCAATATGCGTTCAGTTTATTCGTTCAAATAACCATTAAAAAATTGCAATTAAAAAGTATAAAGTTTGTTAATGACATTATATGTAATAAATAATATAAGTAATTATAATTAATTAATAATATAATATATATTTTTTATTTTTTGTCGTTTATTTTATTTTTTTTTAATTTATTTTCATTTAATTTAAGAATAATATTAATAATTACAATAATAACAATAATGAAAAGTCACTGTTTGAATTGAATCAAGGGAGTAAGATTGGCTCAAAAATTCGAAGCCCTAGTGTTGGCGGATCCACGATTTGAAGTGCCAGCTACTCGGCATTTGGGTATGGTCGTCTTCCGTCTAAAAGGTGAAAACCACTTGACTGAGTGTTTACTGAAAAAAATGAACTACGCAGGTCGAGTGCACTGCGTTCCAGCAGCGCTTCATGGCAAATACGTGATCAGATTCACCGTAACATCAACCAAGTAAAGACAATTCGTATCAATTATCATGAAAACGATAAAATTATATCTTTTGTGGCATTATGAATAATTAAATTAATATTAATAATTTTATAATTGTTGATAACAATGAAATCATTAATTTCATAAACAAAAATCTTAATGTAGAAATTTGTTTTTTATACATGGAAATAAATATTAAATTGATTAATTTACTCCATCGATAAATTTACAGTACTACAAACGAAGATATAATAAAAGACTGGAACGAGATTCGAACCACAGCAGACGAAATTTTAGAAGAATTCGGAGGGTCACCTGCTCGTACAAAAGTATCATTAGCAGGTATGATTAAAAAAAAATATCATATACAATAATAATAATAAATTATCAAAATAAATGATTAGTAATTTAGTGAAAGTAATACAAAATAATGGAGATGAAAGACTTTATATTAATCTGAAGTTCATGTTAATGAAAATTAATTCTTACAAAGTAACATTAGAATAACTTTCCAAATCATTTTATAATAATAATTGTCAATAAATTGAGAGAATAAAAAGTATGTTAATGCGCTTGAAAAAGAAACTAATTTATGATAATTATTGTAACACTAACTCATACTTGCAAGCATGGCTTTGCCTCGAAGTTCCTACGAAGAAAAAATGCAAACACCATTAATTGACACTCATATTCGTTCATTTGATACTGACTAATATACTTTTGATAATTGGTAACAATCGCTTGACGAGTAGGCTGATTTTGCAGAAACACGTGAAAGAAATGAAAATTTCGGTTCAAGTCTTCTATTGGCTAATTCACCAATGTCACCAAAAATAGTCAATGGCAGCTTTGCCGCCATTTACGATGCCACAAACTTATTTAACGAATGCATGAAAACGTTTGGTCAACTGCGATTAGACTCACGAGATAGTCCAGGTATGCATGGCCTCGATCATCGACAGCAAAGATTCATTATACGGACCTAACTGCAAAAATTAATTCATTTGTTAACAAGCTCTCGTTTCATAAATTATACAATATTAATGTTTACCCTCATTTTTATTTAATTAAAAAAACAGAAATAATAAAACGTAAGAGTTCATTATTGGGACTGGCAGAATAGCATGCGCCACCATCGGAACCACATTTAATGTCGGTCATGAAATCACGTATTTTTAATTTTCCTGTATTACATTGTAAAAATGCAAATACAATAGTACAATTTTGAACATTTTTAGTAAATAATTAATAAATGTTTTATTGAATTTACTAAATCCATCTGATTTTTCTTTCCGTGTAACAATTTACATTTTAATTAACATTACTATTCTGAAAATTAGTTACGCAATTTTCGTGTTCACCTCTATTTAAGGAATTTCAAAACATATTCCGGTAATTAATTTGTCTAATGCTGAATAATTCAATAACACTGTTCAATTGCAGCGATGCGACGTCGAATAAGAGGAATTTTAATGTCGGGCAAGCAGTTCTCTCTCGATTCCCACATGGATTTAGTGCAAGTAAGTATTTTAGGATTCAACGAAATAGAACAAGGAATATCTTGTTCGTAACTCATTTCAAATTATAACTTGAATAAACATATTTTAGGGCTATGTGTCCTGTCAGCCTTTTATCGACGTTGGATCGAATCTTCCACTGATGAAAGAAGATGATGATAATGCTAAGAAAACGGAGTCTACAAACAGCAAAGGTAATGAAGCGATTATTAATTTAAAGTTTTTACATCACTATAATGGTATTTAAATTTATCTTTTCAGCATCATCAAACGCAACTTTATTAAGGAGTTTAGATTCAGAAGAAGACCGAAGGAGTCATTGCTCAAAAAAGGTACTCAATGAAATCGAAGGGCATAGCAACGATAAAATAACAAGAAACGAAACGACAGATGCTACCAGCAGTATTGGACAAGTGGCGAATTCTCATAAAAATCAGCGAGAGAATATGCTGCTGTGCGAGATGTGCGGTAAAAGCCTCAAACAACAATAATCCTTACAAAAAAATCCGTACAGGACCCTATATTGGAATCTGACACAGGAACCTACTTAGGAATTTACTTAGGATTTTATATAGGAACTCCTACCACCGATATAGGAACCTGTATAGGAACTCAAATAAGGTCCTACGTAGGTTCCTGTGTCGAATTCCTTTACAGGATCCTACAAAAATTTTTTTGCCAGGAAATAATAATAAGTTCATTTATCAAGTCAAAAGTGACGTAAAAAATGAAACTCTACTTGTGATGCTTGCGTGAGAGAGAATTATCAAACAGTCGTTGTGAATGATACGAGTTAAAATGTATATTAAGGAATATATTGAATGTTAGATCAAGATGAATCTGTTTGATGAAATACGAATAAAACAAAATTTATTAAATTTAACAAACGTAGTTACATTTTAAATACAAACGGGGGGAGTTACTTATTTCATAAAGTTTCTCTATATTTTAGAAAAGATTTAAACTGACTGATGCCCAAATTCATGTGATTTATAAAGTAATTGATTAAACTTCTGGAATAAATGAAAAAAGCCCTATGAATTACAAAAAGTATTTTATTAAATTTGCATGTGTCAGAACTATGTATTAAAAATTATTGAACGTTCTTACGTAATATTGCATATTTGGTCGGCATATTTTCCTTAAAAAATCCCTAAATATATCAGAATCACTGGAAATTCGAAGGAACTACATTGTTTTGCTATAAGTATAGCACGCATTAAATTTATTCGATTGTGATACAAATATCTAGGTATAAATAACTTTTGTGTATAAAATTGTATTGTAAATTAAAACAAATTCATTTTTATCACGGAAAACTCCGTTATGAGCGATTCAAAAGTATTTTTAAAAATTAAAAAAATGTGTCTATGTTTATTGATGTTAATGTGATCATGCATGTTGATAAATGAAATTATATTAGATAGTCTAATATTAAATATTTTTAAATATAATTATTACCGAAGATAATAAACTAAATAAATTCTACGATAATTGTTAACATTATTTACATTTCATTTTTTTCAAGAGATTAAACTTAAGAATAGATGAAGATTTTAAATAAAATAAAAATAAAATTTTTAAATGAATACAAAAATTATTCATAACAAACAAATTAATAAACGGATTTTCAGAAATAAATGTTATTTAAGGTAAGTTTTATAAGAATTTGAAATTAACATTAATAAAAACAACAAGTATTTTTAGTCCATAAAATTATATGAAATAGAATAAATGATAGAAAAGTAATTACCCCTTGATTACATAATCACGACATAATTACTTGATTCAACTTGCCCGGCCTTTGAAATAATTATTGAGATCTGACTTAACTTTGCTCGTATCTATTGAAATCAATTTCATTTAAAGGACATTTCTACGAAAGGTAAAATTATAAGATCGAAGTAAAATTAAATTGAACGATTGAGTTTAAATTTAGCTTCGCACATTTAAAGACTACAATTGCCGTTGTTGTTACTTTCCTGTACAATAACTTTTTACAGCCTTACATAGTTGAAGTAATTTTTACAGACAAAAACATTTACAATGCAATGTAGAAAAGAACAATGAAAAAATATGTTAAGATTGATATTTTAGTATAAAATAAAATATATTAACTAATACCAATCTTTTCGTAAACAATTAAAAGCGATTGTTATTTCATTTAGTAATAAAAAATTGAAATAATTGAATGAATTTGAATTAAATAACTGAATTAAGAATAAAAAATATATATTTAAGAAGGCTTAAATTGAAAAAAAAAAAAAAAAATTAGTACTTATTTCAAATGATGTCATAATATCATCAGAGTATCATATCAAATTCATGTTTCTAAAGATACTGATTACCATCGGGAGACTATTTTGACGATTTGTCAAATTATCTAACACCTCTGCAATTATTTCATAGGTACAAGATAATTTGACAATATAAATGAAAAACTACTTTACAATTCTATGTTAAAATATTAACGTTAAAAGATAATATTTAATACTACAATAACATCTTGTGTGATTGAAATATCATGTTATTAGAAAATGAAAATCATTAAAAAAGATATTTTAAGTAAAGCTAACATCACATTGTAAAAATATTATTGGCAATAACTCCACAGAGCTGAACATGCAAAAAACTCTTTCAAAGTACACTGATATATTTAAACGTCATCATATATCACGTGACTTTGTTAGATTCCAGTTACAGTAGAATCCTTCCCAGCTGACGATTCACCTAGCAAACAAATTTCATTCACCCCTCCTCTGATCCAGTTTTATGTACATAACCACACAAAATTCAAAATATTATTTTGGTCATGAATGGTTGTATATAATTACACATGGAACACGCAGTCTAATGAGGTTAAACCTTGTTATTCTCTTTTCATAACTAGATGAGAAATCAATAACATTATCTCAGTTAGCTAGGCGAGATTCTATTGCAATTAAAACAACCAAAGTTATGTCATAACCCTTAATAAGTGACGCTCTCTAAACTGCAAGATTTCCGCCATTTGATGCGCGAATCTGTGCAACCTGTTCAGGAGTGAGTATAAGTTTACTACCATTAGGTAATGCTAGAGCGTAATGGCTGCCAGTTTCATTAACAACCACCACGAGTTTAGGTTCAGCAGCCTTGTTCTGAGCAGCCTGAGTTTGTTTCAAAGGCGTAATTGAAATACCGCCCTGATTCATGCGCCGAATCATTTGCGTCGGCAAAATACTCTTAGCTGAGTCCACGGTCGCTTGTGACGTGACCACAGGCTTCTGCGCGATTCGCGCCTGTGTGGTGACAGGCTTAGAAGCAGAAGCAGTGTTCTTCGCTTCCGTGCTTTTCTCAATGACAATCATCTCTATCTCATCGTCACTGTCACTCAGAACGATCAAGCTGGTACCCTTCTGCGCAGGTGGCGCCACCGGTCGTGGAGCCCGGCGCGCCACCTGCGGCGCTTGCGGCGTGCGCACATTGTAGGGGGCGCGCACGCTAGCTGTCAAAGGTGCACGCATGCGTGATCCTGGCGGCATTACCAACCGAGGTCGTAAAGCACGCGTTTGAGGCATACGTTGTGCTATACGCATTCCTGGTCGCATTTCCGGTGCGTAAGGCTGACGCGGACCTGAAGTCATCTGACCTGGTAATTGTGGCTGTGGCATCTGTGGTCCACGAGCTTGCATAAGTCGAGGATCTAGAGTGGGTACAGTGTTACGGTATGACATCCTTGGCCGATGTATCATTGACTGCGTTCGGTATTGATACGTGTTCGGCATCAATGGTCGAGCCATCAGCTGCTGCCGCAATTGGCCTCGATATTGCGTCGCAAACTGCATCGGTTGTAACTGAATGTTCGAAGACACCACAGGAATGTTGCTTCGTCTAGGGAGCGCTGGCAGTGACACCTACAAGTGATTTATTTGAGTATTTCATATGTTTAAATATTATTAAAGGAGATGTTTTTACAATTAATATTTATTACACGTTTCTCACGTAATGTATTTTTAAAAATATTCTGTTCTGTATTAAATACAATACTTACACTTGGATTTTGAATAGCTCCAGACAACGGATCTATGAATGGCTTTTCCTCTGGGATGTCCAGCTCGGAATGAATACTATCCATTTTTTCCAACTCATTTTTTGAAGGTTTTGTATCGTTAATCGATGGATTGAGTTTAATCTTACTAATGTCTGGTTTAACATCGACTTCATCCCTTGAATTTCTTCGTATCATTTCTCCCGTAACTTGCAGAGGATCAACGGATTGCGAGTGATCGATTGACTCATTATGACTATTTCCGTCCAATATATTATTGACAGGAATGACTTGAATTTTATGCTGAAATGACTTGAACCTCCGACTAGCCGCTGTAAAATGAACAATTTCAGCTATGAAATTGTAATTTTGATTAAATTATTTTCAGTGGTTTTACTTAAATGACTTTCTTATAAATATATGTTACAGTAGAATATTAAAATTTAATTTAGATATTAAAATATTAGAATTTAAATATTGGATTAAATATTGGAAAAATATTGGAATTCAATTCAAGAATGAACATAATGTGATTGCTATCGCTAATTACATTGTCGTTTCTTCTTCTTTCTTCTGTTCCTCGGTAGCAACCATTCCTGATCCGAATCTGCTGATTCACTTTCCGACCTTCGATTTTGGCTCGAATCATTTAAGTTAAGACTTTGCGAGCTGGAGTTTTGTAAATTTAAGTTCACATCGGACCAGCGATCAGGAAGATCATGATCATCACTATCGTCATCGGAGTAGAAATGACCCGTGTAAGAAGATACGCCTCGCGTTCGTAAAACTCGAGTTGACTGTTGCTCTTCTGTTTTTCAACATTCAAATTCTTTTATATCACTTTCTCAAAACTTTCTTAAAAATGCATGAATGATTGAAAATGCAATGAATTATTGAAAACAGCATATAATAAAGTAAAATATATGGTTTTGTATACAAAATGTTTAAGTAAATTTTCGATAATTTGTAAAGTTTTTTAACAAGTGATAATGTTTTTATTAAAATTTCTATAAAGTTAGAATTCATTGATAAAAACATCGAAAACTTCATGCACATGAAAATTCGATTATTTAATAACTCATAATTTTTTACAACTTGAGGTTTGGTATCATTAAAGAAACAATTAATTGTAAAAATATATAATTATATGATTGTAAAAAATAAATAGAAAAATATAAACCTTCTGTAGATTCGTCTCCCTCTTCATTTTCCTTTTTATCATCGTTCATTTTATTTTTATCAGCAGTGGGTGAACTAGAATCTCTACTGGTATCATTTTCATCCCTTACTTTTGTCTCAATTTTCTCAATACAGTTATTCAAATCTGGCAGCTGAGAAAAGTTAAAACTTTGAGCACCAACGATCCACCAATTGAACATAATATTATTTTCTCCCATCCAATTTGATTCTTCTTTAATACTGAAAAGTATATTTAATTAATTAATATTCAAACACATTATACTGCAATAACACTGAATCATATTTACAGACATCGAAAATTATTTTATTTTTTAAATAATAAAATTAAATTACTTGTTTTCAAAAGTAACCCATTAAAGTAACATTAACAAAAAATTTAATACTTTTTAGTTATGCATTGCTCGTAACGACGTTAATTTCAATGTCTGTGTACTTAGGTTGACACATCTGAACATTAAATACTTTCTCATGTGACGTGAAAAAAAAAAATTACCCATTTCTGAAGTTGGTTAATTCCTTGCACAATTTGTGTCTTGCATTTATTGTAGCTTCTTTCAAAGCTTCTTCCTTATCCTCCAAATTTTCAGCCAATGTACAAAGTTTCTTTATCAACTTATGCTCGCAAGCGATTTTGTATTTATCCTAAAAATAAAATAAATTAAATTTAAATTAATTATTCGAATCTTAATTAATCTACCTTGCAATTGATTTGAAATTACATTTTTCACTTATGAAGCAAAGTTCAATAATCTATATTGTCTGCAAAATGAAATTCACTCACTTCTTTTTTGAAACTGGCCATTGAATGTTCCAAAGCGAAGATTGCTATAAAGTCTCGCAAACCTTCAACGCTGTCAGCCACAAGATCAAAAGTTGAACTATCAATATCCTCGAGCAAACTCTCAACTTTGACATTACCCTCATTCTTTTCCCAGTATTCGTTGTTCTTTTTCACGTCAACTGATGAGAAATAACCATCATATAATTTTTCATTATTATGGAACTTCTCACAACCAAAATTACATCTAAAAAAGGAATCTGTGACATTCCAAAAGTCCTTTCTTTCAACTCCATTGAAATTCTTTAAGTTTCTACTGTCCTTATTAAAATCCACTTTATTTACAGGAGTGATCGAGTATTCTGATTTCAAAGTGACGTCCAAACTACTTTTTTCCGATTTTTTGCTTTTAGATGTTGATACCTTGCTGAGAGTGATACCGGACAGTAATTGAATTTTCTCAGTCACATCATCTTCAAGACATTTAATCTTCTTCTTGCTGATTAAACTGCATTCAGAATTCTTCAATAACGATGCAATAGAATTATCCAGTTCTTTTATTGGTGAATCCTCTTCTTCTACTTCTTTTTTCTGTAAATATAAAATGAAAAGAGTTAGTAGTATTACATCATTTTGAATATTACAATATTTTTAACTTTGTACAATTTATATAATTTGAAAGAAAATAACAAAAAGTTAAATTAAAAGTAAATCTTGGTGAACTTTTGCTTTTTTAGTATAGGTATTTTATATTTCCGTTAAGTTTTCGTAACTAATATTGTATACATTTATGGTATACTAAATTCATGAATCTTTTTTTTATTAAATTTGTCTGATTTTTTTCGATATACCCAAATGAAAATGGATTACTGTTCTTATATACGTTAACTAAATCGCATTAAAGTAAGCCTCTTCTTACCAATTTGTTTTCAACCACTTTGTTTTGTGAAGTTTTTAAGTCATCTTCGATTTTTGAGACCAAAAAGTCCATAACTTCATGAATCGCCGTTTCGTCATCGCGTTTCAAACTGTCAAAATCATGATTGCTTTGCGTTTCTGGCGTGGCGTCGTTGTAAAAGGAGGCGCCAGAAGAACAACGCGACTCGTCTGTGAGGCAACCATTGTGACTTGATAAGGAAGCTTGCGCCAGTCGCCTAAGACGATACTTTTTTTTATTTGGTAGAATTCCATTCTTCCATCCACTTTTTTTCCGTCGCGGCCTCTCGAGTTTCGTACTTTTCGCTATTTTAGTTTTTTCAGATTCAGGTTTTGGAGACGACGTCATACTCACGTCAAAGGAATTCGAACTTTCTTCGTGCGACAGATAATTGGCAATATTTATGGCTGACTTGGGTTCGAACACTTCGTTTTCGTCTGGATTTGTTACAGGAAACTGAAAGAAATTGTATTGTCAAATCAATGACTGTGTAGCCATGGGAGGTACAGCCGCTGAAAACTGTAATGGAAAAATGTATAGATGTCGCCACTTTTTACTCGATTTTCCACAGAACTTAGCGACATTTATACACATTTGACCTGAAGATTTACATTCCTGAATGAAGCAACGATTTTCAATTTGGGATAACCTATAAATTTATGAAGTTAAAAACATTACAAAAGTTTATAAATATAAATTATACCTTGACTACCGAAATAACTTTGTTGATCATGTTGTGCCTATAAACTCGAAGATCACTATCCAAATATTGATTCAAGTAGAAATAAGTATTTCCATGCCGATCGGTTCCTAATATCATTTCATCTTGATCCTCGTCCGAATGTTTAACAATTTCGTCCTGTATTGTTTTTCGATTGTGCTGTAATACAATATAAATAAAGGTTAAAATAATCTTCAACAAACTACAAGCAAAGCCAAAGAACAGTCATTAATTTCTTTCATAACTTACCTTTTTCTTTATGTTCAAACTTACCATAAGCGTATCGCAAACAGATTTTAATAGCCATACTTTTTGTTTTAATGTTAATTTATCAAAATCTGTGTTCTCAATACATGCAATGTCTGGAAAAATTTTCCAAAACGTCGGCTCAATCCCAATCGCTTCCAACACCTGAAAATGTTATAAACTGAGTTTATAAAATGCAAAATAATGAAATTGAAATTTTTTTATTTTCATTTTAATACACAAACTTAGTTGAACATTAAACCAAATACTAAAACTGAAAATAAAACACTAGAAAAAAGTTGTTAAAATATGTAAATTAGTTCATAAAAATTATTTATATTATTTTTATATTGTAAAATAATATGAATCATGATTTTATTGGTTGATGAAAAATATAGATTTGCATTTTGGACGCAAAAAATGATTAATAATTCTTACCTTAATTGCATCTTGGTGTTTGTTTTGATATACTTTGAACCAATTTCTACATTTCTGTATCAATGTATGGGTCCAAAATTTATAAGGCATCGAAGGTATTTTCTTTAATTTCGATTTCATGCTAGGTGAACTAAAAATTATTGAAAATTATAATTAATGACATTTATTTTACACTTTTTTTCCATTCTTAAGATGCAAAAATTATTACCATAGTAAACAGGTCATGATTCCAGCCAATTGTTTGGATGCTTTTGGGATTAAAAGCATTCTTTCCACCTCGTAGACAGATATTGGCGGTAAATTGAGCGCCTCTTTCGCTTCGTGGAAAAAGTGACAGATTTGTGGGATCTGCAACAAAATATTTGTTAACGTTATTGATCAATGTCGTTGAAGATTGTTATTCGTATGAGGAATATTTTTAAAACCATAAACGGACAGTTTAAAGTTATCTAGCAAAAGTATAAATATATAACATTACCTCCCACATCGTTTCCATTTCATCTTTGAGTTCATCGGAAATAATATTATCCTTTTCCCATAAGATGTAAGCTTCTTCATCATCACCTTGCTGACTGCTATCTGATGTTAGTGACATTGTGCCTCCACAAGTTGATATAAATTATTATAGCATCTTTATCCAGTAGTGTACTGATTCCTATCTAAACTAACACAAATGTATATTAACTTCAACAGAAAAAAATGTAAACAATTTTTTTTAATAAGATTACTATCTGAATTGTCGAAATTTAATTAAAACAATATTTGTTACTGCACTTCAATCAATAGAAATTAGTAATTTTCAATTACTTGCTCAAGCAAAATACCGATTGTAACTAATTAGAAATGTGTTGGTACATATTCAGCAATACGATTGAATGGGTAAACATCTTATTGGTAACAATATTGATCATTATGAATCATTGGTTGAATGAGAATAGTCACAATTGAGTCCCATTAAACAATCTGTATATTTGATCAATGGGAAATATACCTATTTCATCAATATTCAACTATGAAACAGAAATGTTCAATATTTAATTAGAATTTCGTTAATTCTAATAGATTTTAAACATTTTATAGTAACGAAGTTACGATTAAAAGACATTAAATTCTCATTAAAGTCAAATTCGAAATAAATAAATAACATATTAATTAATAGAACTGAATCGGCGAAATTATCATTCGAAAAAATATTGGTAATTGAAAAAGATCAAATAAGGAAATATGTTGATTGATATTAAAAAATTAGTACATTCAATCAATAGACAATTCACTTATTCAAATATTGAATCAATTAGCATTCCACTTGTTTCTAATAGCTTTTATTAAATATTTCATTTTATAATAAGCATTTATCTTGAATGAAAATCAGCGGGTATTTTTAACCAAAAGTAAGCCACAATCACTCGACACCGGATTCGAGAACAAACAGTTGCATTTTATTGACAATCAATTGCAATCGGTTTAAATCGGTAAACGGGGCTCACCCCTACCCTCGCTCGAAGCTCCGCATTAAATGTCAATTTATATTTAATCGCTAACCTTTGACGCGGCTTCGGCTCTTTAGTCTTTTCGGCGCGTCGCGAACGCGACTTCCCCAAGAGCGGAGCCGACGAGACGAGCGCAGACTAGTCCGCGGCTCGTCATTGATAAACGCGGACGTCTCAGCGGTGCGACGTCGCACGCACGTGTCCGCGTTGCGCTGCCCTTTTCCTCCGTCGAATCGCCTCGAAAACTACGCTCCACTACGCAAGATCGTCTACGTTTGACAAATATTTCGCATTTGGCAAATGAGATGCCTCGAGCATCTCGCTACTCGTTCGCAAAACAGCTTAGGGATCGTGCATGGACAGAGACGGAGAGAGTACTTTTAGGAACGTAATGTTCGTGCTATAATTGGGTTTACTATGTTGGATAGTAAACGTTTGAAAAGAATGTAAAAATTGTGAAGTTAAAAAAAAAGGAAAACGTAAAATATTGTTTGTTGCAGTATTAGGTTTTACTCATTATTGATTGGAAATATAAGTTTAAATATTGTACTAGTTATGTTCTTGTTGAAAATAACTAGTATATTGTTAGTTATCATTGATTAGAAAAATGTAAGATAGAGTGAAGTAAAAATTTATGTTGATATTATAAGATGATTGGTGTTAAATTAAGAAAAGTATATTTTTGTCTCGTTTTTTCTTTTTTATATATATATATATATATATATATATATATATATATATATATTAAAAAGACTTCAGTAAGGAATTCAAAGAACGATGTCAAAGGCAGTGAAACTAAAGATGACGCTGTGAGGAGTTTGAAAACGCGCGGGAAATACAAAAACGTGAAAATTTAATATACGCGATTAAAATTTCATTGAACGATTGAATGATAATAATTTTTCAGAATTTATATTACATATATGCAACTGATTTTATGTTTAAAAGTTTTAAACAATTATCTACAACGATCCCTAAAACTTTCAGTAAATATATTCTGGCTACCATTGTCGGTACCAAATGCGAAAATCCTTTCTGAAAATTAAAATTCAAGAATTATATTTCATAGATTTGTAATTCGTAGATTTGTTTGCATTATTTAATTATTATTCAGTTATTTATGTGTATATATTTTTTGATTCAATTTTTGATTTTTAATTTAATTTTTAATGCAAAATTTGCAATATTAAGATTTATTGAAATTTTTATTTTTTAATGTATATTACCACTAAAATGCGAGTCTGTCGATAATAAGCACTGAACGCTTGACTCCAACAATACAGGAACGAACAAATATGATGTGGATTCACTTCAAAATTTGGTTCCAACTTAACAGCACTGTGTAACATCTCTGGATATTTTAAAATAAAATTGAAAACAAGTTCCCACTCGTTCTAAAACAAAAATTAATTAATATAATCCTAAATAATTAATTTAATTGACAATAAAGTGAAAATTCAAGATAATATGTGCCATAATAAAAATAACGAACTTACTTCTTGATTCAGAAGGGAAAAGTCAGTTTCATCAATATCTAATAATTTTGGATAAATACTTTCCCTCACATTATCTTCATATTTTTTACAAATACTGGCTATTCGAGCTGTGTTATATAATACAAAAATTGCATCTAAAGGAAAAGTTTTTTTTTTCATTTTTAGTTAAATTAATTATTTTAATTATTATTAATCATGTTAATTAATATAATTTATTGATAATAATGCTATTTATTAATTACTTTATTAAAGAATTAATAATAAATAAAAAAAATATGTTGAAAAAAATAAATAAAAGTTGTAAATTTAACATAATTAATTATATTAATTAATATAAATATTATTAATTATTCAATCGTATTAATTATTTTCAATCACATCCGTCAGTTTATCATTATTTTTTATCACTTTTTTATTTTTCTTTTATTCTTCAAATTTTGTTGTAATTAAAAAAACTTACTTTTAAAAATATCATTATCTTGATCAGAACATTTCACAGTAACTACTCCACTAGGTTTCGCACTCAACATTTCCAAAGTGAAAATGGCTTTAACCATATTTTCCAACCATTTTTCGTCAACATTGTGGCACTGAGAACTCAAAAGCTTATTTTCCGAAATTTCTTTCACGCGTTTCAATATCATCTGAGAGTATTCTTCGCAAGTTAAAGTTAATCGATCTGATTTATTGGTTTTTACAACACCACATATGTATCTAAAATAATTATCCAACTCTTTCCCTTGAGACCTTGTTGTAAATAAATAATTATTAACGCAATAGGATTCTTGATGACATAATTCATGTCCTTGAGTACTTAAAATATTTGCAGTGACATTTTTCAATAAACTCAGTCTTTCTTGTGTCAAGTGGGATAATGTTTTTGATTTGTCTACTACTAGATTAAATTTGCTTATTTTTGATGACTGATTGCAACCGAAATGCTCATTTTGATGAATGGCTATTTTAATGATTTTCGCTATAACATTTGATCGATCCAAATGTATGAAAAAACGTTGATTAAGTACCCGGCAAAATGATATCTTTAAACTCCATTTTTCAGAGAGTAGAATTAACAATTGGTTCACCTGAAAAAAATTGAAATAATTATTTAGGAACTGTGAAATTAAAGATAAAATAAAAAATGCTATATAATATAAAAACAAAAAAAAATTCATGTATATATACATATATTTTATGGAAATTTTTATTCACATATGTATTTATTATTTATATAATTTTTTTTTATTTTTAATTAAATTAAATTAAATTAAGTAGTAATTTAAAAAAAATCTATTCATTAAATATAATTACATTTTGAAGTAAAAATTGTCTATCCTTTATTCTCACTTGATGTAAAAATATTAATAAAAAATATAACTACGAATTTTTGTAGCGGTTATTATTTTTATAAAAATTAATTATACTTCCATTTAAAATAAATAATAACTCACTTCATTAACGATTACATCATTTGTGTATTCTGCTTTAAGTAGACCCCTTTTTTTTAAACAATATTCCAAGATATTTTTGAAGTTCGAACAGGCTTCAATGTCAACATAACCTCTCCAAGCATTTAACGCGATCATAAACGATAAATCACCTGCATTATTCAAGTTCGCACTATTTATTTTAATGACTGATTGGAAACCGGTTTCTTTGTGTGTCAACTCGTACAATATATTTTTTATCAACGAAGATAAAAATAATGTCGAACAATCTAACACATCCATGGAACGCGTTGTAATGTCAAATGAATTCAAAATAAATGAACTGAACACTTGTTGGTGTTGTTGATGGCTGTGGCGCTTTCAGATCATGAAAATAGTTAAAGCATTTATTTTTTATTTATTATTAAATAAAAGATAAACGGTGATATCTCAAAATTTAATGCAGATACAATGTAACTAAATTTTTATTACACTTACAAATCGTCGTATTTACATTACCATATAATATAATTACTTTTGTAGGTATCTAAAATTAAAAATATGTATTTTCAAATTTTTTACAAACAACGTTTAACTGTGTACATACATACATATTTGCATATATGTATTCATATATTTATAATAATATATTACTTATATCATTGGCAAATTCCAATTTCTATCTTACATGGAATGGTGATATTTTACATACGCAATGGCAGCAAGTTCCTTACAAAACTCTTCAGTTATTATTATACTTTCGTACAAAATATTTTCTTTTGATCTGAAAATGAATGAATAGAAGTTATAATAACAATTTTAAATATTAAAATTAATTATACTTTTTGTAAGAACTTTTTTTGCATATAGAAATATAAATTAAATCTACAGAATAATGTGAAATGTATACATTTTTAATATATATAATTTATATTAATAATTTACTGCTCCAAAGTAATATGCCAAACCAGTATCGATTACAGCACCATAAAAAAACTTGTTACAGTAAAATTTGATACATTTTATTGGAAAGAAAAATTCAAACGTGTATGGTTAACCATTAAGTACCCAAAGACATAAAATTATAAACCGTTTATAATTTTGATTTAAAAAATGTACATACTTTAAAAAGCAATATAACTCTGTTCCATGGAACAGTATGAACATAAATGGTGTAGAAGGGAATTTTAACCAACTGGCTTGGCATATTAACTACCCAGTCAAAAATACAGTAATCGACTCGTCATTGACTCAGAAATTGGACTTGAGTCGTCAACGTGTCGCAAATTTTCTGACTGGGTACTTACGAGTAAAAAAAAGTACTTACACTTCGTCGAAACAGCCATCAAGCAATTTCTGCCTGGTATCTCTAAGACTCTGCTTAAAGTTAGGAATCCTTTGTACTTCGTTGACTAGTTGTTTGACTACTCTTTGCAAATGAATGAATAAACTTTTCTTCCCATGAGCCAGTGGAATCAATGGGTTTAACAAAAATTCATGAAGATAAGGATGTGGCAGAAGGCTCAATTTTGATATCACCACGGTCAATTGTAAGTTAATGCCGTACTTTTGATTTGGAATAGTGCTCACTTTGTCGAGCAGCATCGACAGGAATGGACCCATGTAAAACCTAACTGAACAGTGATCAGCTTCGGGTCGTGAATCTGAGCTTGCGGAGTCGTCAACTGTCACTGCCTCCAAAGGCCATGCAAATAAGGCACAGTCACGAAGCACTATTGTATACTGCTTTTCCCAATCCGCCATGTACCTTTCGTAATTGTTTATGTCGGAATCGGTTTGTAACGAACGTGGAACCAGCGATAAAAAACTGAAACAAGTATTGTTTAATTAATAACGTTAGAAGAATGGTTATACAAAAGTTTTGTGATCATTGATTTATTTAAAAGGAAAGAAAAAAGTATAAATATGTCTGACTTTTCAAAGAAATATTACAGTTAAACTCCACTTATTGTACACTTGGAGAACCATACTTATTCATCTTTTGGAAAGTGTAACAATCATAGTTGATTGACATTTAAGGAATAACTGTCCATTAAGTAAAGTTTAAGAGTACCTTTATGCCACATGAAAAAAAAAAAAAAAAAAAAATTAGTAAATACAATTAATGTACTAATTTAGTAAAACATTTTATTATCAAAAATGCTTAAAATTGTAGCATTATAGTGTACAATCCTGTTACATATAGAATACAAGTGTATTAAATTCGTAAAGCTTTACTAAATTTGTCTGATTTTTTTCTGTATACAGAAGCTGTCCAATCAAATTCAAATCCATGTAAATTAGCTTACCAATTTATAATTCTATGGATATTACTAGGAGCTAGCGTTCTACTGTGATAATGTCCGTGGGACAAATCTAAAATACTTTTCTTATCCCTCTCCCTTTCATCCTCTTCGTCGCTCCAAGAAGCTATCGCGCTATCAGCTGCATTATTATCGTAATAGCCCCTGTTATTTAAGTACATCAATACAAGACAGTGCAAAATATGCTCGTCCCTCTTCTCTATCATTTCCTCAAACAGTTTCAGGGTCATTAATGTTAGGTCGTCACTTTCAGAGTAACAGTTATTGATTAATTTTTGTAAAACACACCGCGACCAAATGTCCGGTATGTCTGGATCCCTGTGTTGACTAACTAACCAGTGACTAATTTCTGAAAGAAAATTAATTACAAAATTAGAAATTTATTTATTTATTGCTTAGTGGAAAAATATTTCATTCGTAGAGCAAGTAATATAATCAAACAATATTACTTGAAAATTAATTTAAGATTTACCTGTGTTTAGAGGAACTGATGTAGTTTGCTTCAAAAGTTTGATTATCAGTGCAGTAATCAAAATAGCATGATGACTAGACAGAGCTGGAGTAACAGCTTTATCGAGAAACAGTCGTTTGACACTTTTTGCTAGCACATCGGCAACTCTAGGATTGGCTTCCTTAACTAATTGATCACAGAAATCGTACCACATAAAAAAAGCCGCTACTCTTCTGCACCCAGGAAACTTCTTGTCATGGGATAACAAGGGCGAGTCCAAGGCCCAAGTAACATCAATGTCGTCAATTTCATTGGGATCGACGTGAGCAGGAATATGATTGAACAAGTTTTCCAAACGATTGATTACAATCGTTGCTAAGTCGCTGTGAGCGACTATATTGGCGAAAGTAATGTCATCTAAAGATGCCAAGACCAGTATTCCTTCACATGCGTGAATTCTGACAGTGTGGTCCTAAAATGTTAATTATTTTTAAAATGGTTTCAAATAGCTATAAATGTCATCTCATAAGAAGTTACCAAAGTTCTTTCAATGAACAAATTTAAATTCTGGAAAATCTTTATTAAAATTTGTTAATAATATGAGATAAATCAACGACGAACTTGCAAACTCTTAAATTTTAAATAACAAAAAATCTTGAATACTCACAGCACTATTAATATAACTCTTCAACGAGTCCAATAACAAACACTTGGAGTGTGAACTCTTCTGCGGTATTTCTGTCGTTTTATCAAAAGTAATTCCCCCATCCTCCAATCCAAACATACTCTCTTCGTCTATTCTCAGACTTTCTACATTGTTCATCATTTCTCTTACGTCATTACCGACAATATCTTCTGATATATTTCCTTGTCTAACTTCACCTTCCAGATTTACCTTCTGCGACATTGGACTTGACGATTGAGAATTAGCTTCACCGGAGGATTCATTCGACCTAGACGAAGCATTAGACCTGACAGAATCTTTAGTCTTTTTTATCTTATCACTACTCAAACTTTTGCTCGACTTGAACGAGATCTGCTCTATCGACAAGGATCTTCTCTTGATACTCTCTTCTGTGAATAAATCTGGATTGACCAGCGTGACAGCCTGAGTGCTCAAAGGTTCGAAAAGTGGATTCACGCTCATTTTTCTATTTGGAATGTAAGTGACCCGCGGCATCTCCGTTCCTTCGCAGCTCTTGTACCAGGAATTCTGTTCGACTGGCAAAATGCTAGAGTCATTGACGATGTTCGTAATGTATGGATACTTGCAGACCAAAAAGCATAGGGTCAGGAGAAACTGCACCTCGTCAGCTTCTATAGGTGATGGCATTGTGCCATTGCACATGGCGATCAGTCTTTGAACCGGACCGTAGACCGATACATGGTAAAGCAAGGTATGCTTGGACTTTGTGAGTAATTTGCGAAAAAAGGACAGACACATGAGTCGCATTCCTGGCGGCGTTTCTGTACTCGCTAGTGTCGCTAGTAGATCCAGAAGTTTGTGTTGGAGTAGGTATTCGAGACATGGTCCTGGTTCTTCAGAGCCGATTTCTTCGTCGAGCAAAATGTCTAGTAGCCTGTCGAGGTGTCGTGGGATAGCGGTTGATTCTATGGGAGCTTTGCAATCTGACAGATGGCTGGCGTAAAAGTTCATTAACTGCTTCCAGTGGTAAATGAAGTCCTGCAGCGGTGTCGCTGGTGGAGCTATCTGGAAGATGGAATAAATAGATAATTAATTCGCAATATGGTTTAATTATATATTGTTATATAAGTTTGTAACTTATTTTTCTATTTTGCTTTGGAATATTGCACATTTAATGTGACGTTTATTTATCTCCTTCCATAATTATTGCTTATAGTTATGTTACTCTACACCTTCATAGGAGTCTTCCTATGTAGGGATCCACACCTAATACAAACCTATCTTGGTTCCTTCTAATGGGTAATAAATTAATCAAAACATACCCATATTAAAACCTGCATAAGTTCCCAAGTAGAATTGTAATTGAGTTCCTTTGTAGCTTCCTGTGTCAAATTCCTATACAGGAATCTACATAGAAACCTATTTGGGATACTGCGTAAAAAACCATACCATCTAAGAACACATCTGAGTTTTCTTAGAGGTGATAGTTAAATCAAACCATATCCACGTGGGAACCGTAATAGGATCCTATATGGTATTGTTTCCTAAATAAAGATTTAAATTTATTCTTATGAAGCTTTCTAAGTCAAATTTCAGTAGGAACCCTTATTGATTTTTTTGTTAGGGTAGAGAACGACCATCATTTTATAAAACATTGCTAGAGTAATTTATTAAGTTTTATAAATGATCTTGTTATACTATTTTTATCAAATCATAAATAATTACCAAAAATAAACCTTTACGAAGCCTAAATTAGATACGGTTTTTCATTTCTTCTGTTCCCAGTTATTTTAGAGGCAAATATGATAAAAAATTTTATTTTACACAGTCCTTTTAAAAGATTAAATGCTCTCTTTTTCAAAAATGTTTTCATCTTTTTTTTTTATCAGATTGATAAGTGCGAATATAATTTTGATGGAAGCATGAATTAGATGAGAAACATTGAAGTAAAATGTATACACCAAAAAGAGTAAACAAATTGCAATAAATATTAAATGTCTTGGAAAATGGACTCACCACATCGATAGCATTTTTCAAAGCAGTTTGAAAGCCACTTATCATTTTTTGCTTATGATTATTGTGAGACAACAATGACGTATCGTCCTAATTGTTTGACAATTGTTTGTGAGCAGGTTGTCACTTGGTGGCAATGTGTGAAAGAAGAAAATAAAAAAGTAAAAGAAAAAAGAAAAAGGCCGTGGTTTTAATGAAATTGCCGTTCAAAGTGCTTTAATATTGTATGAAACACTATAAATTTAAACAACATTTTCTCGCGAGCGAACATTAATTACTTCAAATGTCATATTGACAGTAATCGTAGACGTTCGCATAAATGCTCAAACTAAGGAAACGTAAGTAGATCATTTTTGTTGACTTTTTATGAAGGCGCTGCGATCGAACACGTAACGACGCGGGAAAATCGAACGATTTCCGCTACTCAGAATACAATGAAGCTGTAATTACTGCATTGATTAATGTCAGATTAGTAGAAAATGGTTTACGTGAAAATTATTGAGTGCTACAAATTTATTTTTATATTATAAATTATTTATACTTATGTACATATTATAATATTTATACATATCAAATATATACATTTTTCCTGCAAAAAATCGTCTTTAAAATTAATATTCTTATAATGCATTACATTTTATTGTAAATTTTTGTATTAATAGTTTATAAGTGTTAGTATAAAAACTTACCAATTGTAGTTGCCATAAATATAATTGAAAGTAAAACTTATCTTTTCTCCACTTCATGATCTAATTTTGTTCAAAGAAACATTACCTTCAGATCTTGTTACAATTTATGTGCAGTGTGCATCAAATTATAAATCCAAATATGTAAAGAATTCTGATTATATTAACTTCCGACTCAAATGTTGAATGAATTAATTATATCAATTGTAGAACCTATTCTGTAAGTAAATTTAATTATGTTAATAATGGAATAATCGACTGCGTACTCTAACTTGTAAAACAAAAAATCATTTGTAAATAATGAAATGATAGTAAAAATTATAATAATAATAAATTAACATAATATGAACATATAATTTTCTTACCAAAATTAAGTCACTTTAATCCAAGTTCTGTTTTTCAAGTTATTCCAATGAAACCTATTTGACTGTTAAACGTTAAGTTTTATCACGACAATGACTATTGATTACTTAATCTGATATAGATATACATAGATTATAAGAATTCAGAACTTTTTTAACAACTGATAATTATCTTTGTTCCAATTTCAGGAAAATGCAATTTTTTTCAATTTGTTTTTAAATCAAATCGTTGGGAAATTATGTTTCAATTTAAATTTCGATGATGCTCATTTGTGGATAATTAAAATTAAAAAACATCATTAAACTTATTAAAATTCATTTTTTTGAAAGAAGTAAAAGAATGAAGTTAAAAATCACATTCGTTAAACATTTGGTTCCCTTAATTTTGCTTTTTTTTTTTTTGTCGATTGTTGTGTTTTATTCGCCACCATATTGCACTAACCTAACCTATATTTTTATGGAGGATTGCTGTAACATATATATTATAGTTCAAATTCAAATGTTTGTCGTTAAACCAAAACGGAGTAGTTAACTGAAAAGAGTTATTAGAACTTTGTTTAAATGTAACATTCAGTATTTATTGTTTGTTTATCATGCCAAATAAAAGCAAAAATAAGTTAATTGATGGTAAGTAAAATATAATTTTCTAACCTCTTATTAATGCAAAATGATTTGAAAGCAATCATGAAAGTAAATAAACAATTTTGTTTGTAGTAGTGCCAATATTCTTGTTTTATTTATTGAATATTATTGAGAACCTTATATTTGTTTACATTTCATATAAACAAAGGTAAAAGTGGACACTTTAGTGGCATTCAAATATATTGTACAATTTTTATTGTTTTTTTTATGGAACATAATTTTTTGTTTCCAACTTAATTAAAATAATCAAAATAATTAAAAATTAATAAAAATAACCTTTTTTTATTATTTTTTTATTACAAATTTTTTTTTATAGAACAATGCACTATATCTTTTATTAAGAAATAATTTATTAAAAATTAATTAAAACAAATTAATTAAAATTATTTCAAAAATTAAAAAATTGAAATTTAACAATTAATTATGTATTTCCAGACTCAGAAACGGAAGAAGAATTGAAAGAAGACATAGCAGCACTGAGAAATGAACTTGAGTATCTTCGAAAAAAAGAAAAGGAGCGCTTAGAACTTGAGAAAGTAGAAAAGACACAAAAGGATGTAAGTTCAAATGAACCCAGTCTTTCACAAGATCAGCTAAAATATAATGTTTTCAAATTCGCTGGCATTATTTGTAAGTCTGTCAGTGATAATAGGAGCGAATTTCTGTTTCCAACTAAAAATACCGACGGTTCTGTTACTACTTATTACATTGAGATAGTCAATAATCAAGATCAATTTCTCATAAAAAAACACATTTTACCGCCTGGGATGAAATTGTCAGATTTAGAAGAAGTTGATGAAATTACCGAATTGTTAATAAAATGTCAGCATCAGATTATTTGCTTTCAGGATCGAAAGAGACAATACGAAAAATTGAAGGTAAAATTATTGTAATGGTAAAAAAAAAATTATAGCAAGTTTTAGGAGTTTTGTTTTCAAATTAAAGTAATTTTTATTTAATTTACATTATTCTATTTCCCTGATTATAACTTTTTCATAATATTTTATTTATAATTGTAATATCTTGTTATATAGTCATCTGATTTCTTTTTGCAATTTGAAAGTTTTCAAATGTATAATATATAAAATTATGAATATTTGTGTAAATACAATTTCAATTGACAATTATATAATAGTGTAATAAAAATATAAATAAGATCTCAACTTGCATTAATTTTAGTCTATCAAAATTTTTTAGTTTCAAAAGTCACTAATAATTTGAATATTTTACAGGAAAAGTTGAAAGGTATAAGAAACTGTGATGTCCTCAAAGATGCTGGTTATTCACGAATTGTAATAAGATTTGTACTTGTGCACGATGTTAAAGCTAACAAATGTTACAATTTTGATGTTTATTTATTCTACAAATACTATGAAAGACTGCCTTCAAAAATTTCGATTTCGCCAACCATAGTTGGTGACAACAATGCATATGATAAAAAGATCGAAGCAAAGTTAACAAATCTGTTTGCTATGCCATTTAAAAACTTGGAACTAAGTGATGGTTTTGATAAAATGGTCTCAAAGAATAAAGAGCCATATGTTTGGGAACCAAAAGATGACGTAGTGAATCCAGTCTCATCTCGTATTGTTTATTCTGAGGTAACTCTATGAAATATTATGATTGTAATGAAAATTATGTTTTTTAATTTATCAACAAACAATTTAATGTATTATAAATTAAATTGAAACAAGATAGTCGAGTATCAATTAACAAAACAAAAAAAAACAGGAAAAAAGGAAATATTGAATTAGTTTTTGGGTAAATACATTTTAATTTTCCTATTTGATTATTTTACTAAACTTTTTTCAAATTGCATATTTTCAATAAACTATAATTAAATTCCATTACACTTTTCAAGATAAAATTGTAGGATGGAAGCTAATGTAATTACGAAAAAAACAAAAAAAAAAAACAAATTGTAACAAATTAGATTTCATTGGATATAATTGATTCTTGGCTGTTGATAATATTGCTCGTTTGTTCAAATAAATGAAATGTTAATTTTAATTTTATTCTTCTATTTTGCCACAGATTTCTGAAGAGGATGATATGGAGGCAGAATTATCCTTAAGCACTAGAAAAAAATTAAGGAAAACTAGACTGAAAAAGCGATTGAGAGAATCAATCGACTCAGCGCAGAATGAAAATGAGGAAACACCTTCTGATGTTGGTCCTAAAAAAACAAAACGAGCAAAGAAAGTCAAAAAAAATAAAAAAGAAACTGACCTTGTGAGTGAGATTTTTGAATCTGTCTTGTCAGGAAAGAGCAAATCCTTGAAGTCTACGCCCGAAAGAAAACAACCTAATAAAAGGAGAGGGGGAAAAACTGATTCAAAGCAAAAAAAGTTGAATTTCAGTGCAGCATCAAACAGTAGTAAAAACAACACAAACAACACAGTGGTCAATCAAACATTTAAGGCACCTCCTATTCCAAAGAAAAAGCTGGCAAAGGAAGATGCGGAAAATACTTTGGATGAGATGAAAAAGAAAAACTCCGCCAACAGTAGTTTAGTTTCTAGTACTCCTTTTGCAAAGAGGCGCGACAAAAATAAATATTTGCAAAATATCAGTTCAATTAGTCCAATTATGGAAAAAACGATGTAAAGATTATTATAATATTTAAGTAAGAATTGTGTAATGAAGAATATCAAATAAAGTTTGTTTAATTTAATATTCAATCTTTTTTTGATATTATAAATGTTTAACATGTAGTAGATCAAATTGTATTGTAAAAAAAGACGAATTCTTAATGTACAAAAAAAAATTATTTAAGAGAAAAATTAGAAGATAAACTGTATTATAGATTTCTACATGATGGTATTCCAAGGTTTTTCATTGACAATTTTAGGAATCAATGTTGACCTGTAAAAAGAAGACAACAGTACAATTTTTTATTAAATTCCGCTTAATGAAATGCAAAAAACATAATTTTTATATCAGTATTCCACGAGAAAAACTTGTCATTTTTGTTATGGTCAGACTATTTTACAAATGTAATTAAAAACTACAGCAAATTTTCTCATCAAATATTAATTAAGATATTACGTTTTTTGTGTGTAATTTATCAAAATTTAATAAAGAATCGTTGATTCCTTTTACATTTTCAAAAATTATTTTTATATTATTAACAGTATTATAATCTTAGTGCCAATTTTAAAATTAAAATTTTGTCATCCAATTTGTCCTGTGGCACATTCGAAAAGTAACATTATTTTGTCATAAAAGAGGACAGACAATTAAGCTTACATAAGTGCGTCCTCTTTATTACAAAATAATGTTACTTTTCAAACGCGCCAATATTCTTATGGTAATACTAACTCTACTAGGCTTTTTTTCATAAATATATTAAATTTTAATCATATCATTCAATTAATAATTAATAAAAAAAATAAATAAAAAAGACATAAAATGTTTTCTTTTTTATACAAAATTTTTATGAAATTAAATAAATGTTAAGAAATAATTCTTCAAACCAGCTCATAGTCTCTCTCATTCAAAGATCGTGTTGTCAATACTAAGTTTAACAATAAACATTGAAATAAAAAAAATTAAACATCTTAATACAACAAAATAAATAAAAATAGAAAACAAAACTTTAAATTTCCCTCATTATTTTGATTGTTCTCAAGTTATTTAATTAATTTTACAGTTAATTGTAACTGTAAACATAGAGGTCAGTGTTAGTCAACAATTTCAAATCATTGCCCGACTTCAACAAAGATAAAACATCAGTGTAAATCGAGCTTTCGGTGAATGCTTTTGATAAATTGGTAAGATTATAAACAATAATATATCTGATAACATCAAAATAAATTTAATGGAATTAAAATTAAATAATTTAAACGTGCCTATTCAATAATTTTACAGATAAACATCATATTTGTTTACAAGGTCGAGTTTGTTGTTGTGGCTTGAATCAAACGACAGTTTTGTATCTAATGTTAGTTGTGCCGATCATCTATCAACGTCAGCAGTTCGCAATGTTTTACATCAATATTTTGTAAATTTATATCGTGCTGTTTGAATGTATAATCATAGTGAATGATTTATGAGAAGAATTTTCAATCCAGCAACATGTAAGTAAAACACTTTTGTTTTGTAACTGTTTTTGTTTTCATATTTATTAATTCACTCATTGTTGCTTGTTTGTATGTTTTGAATTACATTATTTACCATAATTTTTAATTTTCTACATTATTTTGCATTAATATTTTCTCTTGTTGTCGAATTTTCATATCAAAAAAACATTTTTGTTTATTTGTAATTATTTCTTCTATTACTTTTCTTCTTGAATTTTATGTTTCCGTCATTTATATGCTTTTCAAAATTTTAAATCTCTAAAAGTATTTATCTGACATTTTTTCCCCTTATGTGTTATGGGAACAAAAACAACTTTTTCTTGTTTTTTTTTTATGCTTATTGTTTACTATTTTTTATACATGTTAAATAAACAATCAATGAAAAATTTATTCCACCCAGATCCACTTATAATTACATTTTATAAAATTTAAAAAATTGGGGAGGGAGGTCAAAGATATTTTATCAGCACAAATAATAATTAAAATTCCTTATTAAAATTAAATTAAAACTAAATGTTAAATTTATTAATTATATTTGTTAATTTTATTATTTATAAATTTTCCATAATGATTCTATTATAATTTTTTTTATCAGCCACGAGTCAATTTAAATTCTTTATTTTTGTAGCTTTTTAATAAACATAAATTCATTTCTTGGAAATGTATACAAAAAATTATGAAATTTTATTTTCATTAAAATCAATATTAATTTTTACTTTTATTTTCTTGTTTATTATGTTTTTTTCCTCGATTATTAAAATTTATAAAAAAAGTCAAAATTTCAGTGAACTATTTCATGTTTCTTGTTAAATTGTATTGATATAAAAACAAATTGATAAATATGAAAATGTATATTTGATATTTATATTACTATTATTAAATTGTGTGTAAATTAGAAAAAATTTGTGTTGCAATTTATAATTTATATATATATATATATGTTAAATGTATAATAAATATATATATAAGAAGCTCATATTAAGCAAAAAATACATCAAATAAAGACACAAAATTGAAAATATCGAAGTTAGAAACGGATGCAATAGAAAGACATGTACAATTTTTCTCCTTTTATCTTCAATGTTAAGAATTTCTTGTTTCTTGTTTCTGATTTATTAATTACACTCCATACACTCCATGTATGAGTTACAAAAAATACATTGGTAACAAAAAAAATTTTTTTATTTAAGGATGCAAATTTTAATAACAATGATAATAATATATCTGTCAATTTATAATTGATAAAAGAATTACATAAATTTCTATTTAAAGATTTCAAAGTTTATCACTATTATAAATTATAAACATTTATATTAAAATTACAACAGCTGTTTATGTAAATAAATTATGATTTAAATAAAAAAAAAAGTTTTTTTTTTATGACTTTTTAATTCTTTCAATTTTTATTTTCAAAAAGTTAGATTGTTCGCAACTCTATGATTTATATTTGCCGATTTATCTGACTATCTTTAATTATTTGTTTAGGAGCAAATCTACAATAATGTCTCAGGAGAAACATCACCAGATCTGTAAGGAAGTTCGGGTTCACCTGTGTAAATTAGAGGACATGGATCTTCCGCTTCAGAATTCTAACATTTTAAGGAAAGCAATGTCTGATATCCATTTATCAAAGAAGAAATCTAGGAAGAAGACAAAATCACAGACACTTCGAGCAACCAAGCAACAAAAATGTAGCGACAATGATTTAAATTTTCCTTTTCATAGCCAAAAAATTGCAGTGAAAAACCAATCTCAAAACAACAGCCAAAGAATGAATAACATAATGAAAAATAAAAATGATAGCAGAAAGGAAAAAAACGAGCAGCTGGACTGCTCGTTGACAGAGGCGATCGTCATAGACGATAGTGACGACGATTTCCAGGATTCCAAATTATCGTTGCTGAAAAACAAAAAAAAGAAAAGAAGGAAAAACCAGCAAAATGGACAGAATAATTCTGAAAAAAAGTGGAACCGTAGCTGTTCAATTAAAGAAAAGGAGAATTTCAGGCAAAAGTTTATGTTCAATCAAAAGTTTATGAGTCAGAAGAATGATGAGTCAGAGATTTTGATAAAGGTGGAAGATGACAAGTATGAAATCAAAAAGACAATGTTGGATTTGGAAGAATTTCTCAAGTTTCCAAGTAGTTCCAAGCCTTTTCTGCAAACCAGCACACCTGTCAAGAAGCAACAGTTACAGGAGCGTGAAATTAAACAGGAGTTAATAGATGAAGAAAATGTAAAGCGTAAAATCAGAATGAACAACAACTTCAGGAAATTTAAATCTGAGCTCTCGTACTTTAACGATTTGACTGGATCGACTGACAGTAGTATAGATACAATCGTTATTGATGATGCAGACGGTGAAAACAGTTTGAAGAAAAAGGAATTAGTAAGCAACAAACTTGAGGAACCTTATACTTTTAAAATCGCGGAAACGATAAAGTCAGAAAAACAAAAAAATAAAGGGAAACATCTTGAAAGTGTTAATATTAAAAGCAAATTGCAAAAAAACTCGCAAACGATTATGATGAAAAATTCAGTGAATAAAAAACCAGGTAGGCAAGAAGAGCAGTCCAAAAATAAAAGCAATGTAGCAAACGGCAATGAGAGTGTAGAAGAGGGTAATAGAAGAACTTTAAAAGTATGTAGAAAGAAGATTAATAAGGAACTTAGTGAAGTCAATGGCAATGAGAGCAGCAACAGTAAGTCAAGAATTTTCATTATAGATTAATATGTTAGAGGGCACTAGTGCACCTAAGGTTGCAGTTTTTTATACAGCGTGATGAAGAGTGGAATTTTCATCCCTAGACAATGCTTCAGAGAAACAAACGCTTTGCTAGGGACGTAAGTTCCATTTTTGCTCATACCAAGTTGTGAAAAAAATTTAAATTTGTATACAAGCGATATATAATGAGCATCTAAAATTATAACAAAAATCGTAACAAAAACGGAAGGTGGATGATTAACGATGAATTAATTTTCAGCATAAATCAGATGCTAAAAATTCACTCGCTGGTGATCATCAGCTATTTGCCATTTAACAATTTTTCATGTTAGAAAATTTCCGTAATTCACAATTATTTTGTCTTTCTTTTCTGCCTTAGGGTAGAAATAATGTCGTGAAATGATTGCGTAGGTGGAACGATGGAGCTGAGAGCAAAAAAGTGCTGCTTTCCGCCCGCTAAAGAGGTCTGAAAGACGGTACTTTTTGTGCAAAAATTTCAAAGTAGCATTTTTGCATGAATATTTTTTACTCATAGCTCACATTGTAGCTAAGTTGAACATTTTGAACGAAATAGAATAAACACCGTATGCAACGAAAATCGCGAGTTTGTTCCAGTTTTTTCTTATCTCTTGCAGATAAAATTAATTTATTTAATATAATTATGAACAATGTTTGTCTATTGAATCATTAATCAATGTTTTTTTCTTTTACATAGAATTAGGTTTATCAAATATACCACTTTACAACGGCATACTTTCTGAAGAAACCACCAAAGAACAAGACAGTCTCCAAGCAAGTACTTACAATAAAGGTAAGTCTACTCCCCGGATCATTGGAAATGAAATTTTATCAAAACCTATTATTATATCGATGTCAATGGATAATTCAAATTTTACTCAACAACACTCCAATCATGTTAATAATACTGCAACAGAAAACATTGACAACCAACTCCGACAGAATAAAGTTACTAAACTGGACAGCATGACCAATGACTTGTCTAAACAAAAAGTAAAACGCAAGATAAACTTAGATGGTGAATCTGAGAAACTAGACGTAAATTTAAACAAGAAGATGAAGAAGCGTTCTACGGAGAAAATTTTGGACGACATTGTGATCAAGCCCTCTAGCAACGTGGAAATTACAAAATCGTCCGAAAAGAATGAAGTGTTTGAAAAACGACAGCCAAAGAAAAGAAAGATCCAGGAAGTTACAATGCTTTCCCCTTTGACGGTAGACAATCTCAAATCATTCGAGGAACAATGGAGCGGTGATCAAGATTTTATTCCTCTGTCACTTGAAAAGTTTATCGATTACACAAGCCCTTATAATGATGCAAGTTTGCTGAATTCTGAGATGGAAATACCAAAGGCCAGAAAGGCCCAATTGGAAGAAGATCCAAAAGTGAGGAAAGAGGCTAATGGTAACAAGGACAAAGTAACAGTAATTGATTCTTTGCCCAAGAAAGTAGTTATTAATGGTTCAAAAAAGTTTGGGAAAACAAACTTTGTACCAAGGTCCCTTCCAATGATATCCACAAGTGATTGTTCTGAACATTTAAATACACCCACGTTGTCAGAAAATGATGGGATCAGTAACGATAACATAAAACGTAACACTGAAACCGATATTGGTTGTCCAAAACTGTCGAAATTTGACAATAAGCACCAGTTTATTCAAATTGAACAATCGAATTTCGAAAATTCCCACATACGTCAAATGCCTGTCTTGGACAAGGAAAAAGAGACGAATAAGAAAAGTCCACATATAGAGGAAAACATTGTCAATGGTAATTCTGAAAAATGTGGTAACAGTTTATGCCTGTCTGATGGATATGATGATGATATGTTTAACATTGAAAACAGTATAAAAGATTTTGATAAGCATGCCTTGGAAGAAAATAGGCCGGATACAAAACAAGATGAAGTCAATGCCGTTAAATTGAATGGCAATAGTGACTTTGGAAGCAATGATTCAAGTCTTTCAACGCTTACATCAACCACTTTTTCGAAATCGCTATCTAAAAATAGTACAGTTTTGGAGGTAGAGGTTCATGAAAGTAAAAAGAAAGGCTCAGATGATGCTTTGGACCACGACGATGATGATGATTTTATCTCTTTATTCGATGAAGAGTACGTTAATTTACATTTCATGATTTATATTTATATGTTTTGGCCAAAATAATGTAATGATTTTTTTTTCTTTTCACCCCCTCTCCCATTTTCAAATTAGTAATGAAAAAACCCACTCCCAAATTGGTGATGAAGAACCTTCATTTTTAAATCTGCAATGAAAAACCCCCCATTCTTAATTTAACAATGAACAAAGAATTGGGCATTTTTATACCAAATTTGAGAATGGGAGTTCTTTTTACCCATCAAATTATTGATTCTAAGAAATTCAAAAATATCCAAAGTTTTATTCTTTAAATTGTAAAAATTTCAAACAATACGTAAATATATTTAATAAATCTATTATTTACTGAATATTATAAAATGTTTTTCAGTGAACTGTTAAATGGCCTAGAACCAAAGACCCCTATGAGAGAAGTTGATGAGGAAGTTACGAGTCCACCCAAGGTCCAGCAAGCTTCCAAGTCTAAAGTCTGCGAAGAAGAACCTGCTATTAAACAAAATCATGAAAAAGCACCAGAGACAATCAAGGAGCGGAAAAGAAAGCATACTCCTATCACTTTTGACCCCCAAGATCTGAACAAACCATTGAAATCTACAACTGTAAAGCAAAAATCAGGGACAACAGTGCCAAAGATACGAGAAGTACAACCTACGGCTGGACCGTTGATTGCACCTTCAGTTAAAATTAACAACCACCAACCAAACCAGCTGGAACCATCAATGGCACCTATGGTTAAAATCAATAACCACCAACCGAATGAGATTAGACCACCAGCAGCACCTTCGGTTAAATTTAACCACCACCAACCTACCCAGTTTAACGGATACTCTGTTGAAAATTATAAAGCCTTTTCTCTCAATCAGCCTTCAGATTCTAATAATGTTGATAACATAGATTTTTCAGTAGAAAATCTTGACCAATTTGTTGCCAGTTATTACAATTTCTGTAACGCAGAGCAACTGTCGATTAACGATCCAGCAGTTTATAAC
>JABFOV010000428.1:0-38966 GCA_022817685.1 Aradophagus sp. ZL-2020 | reverse complement strand
AGATATGGAGAGAGGTATCGTGGCAGCAGACATGTGTATACGAAACAATAATAAACATAGTATAAAAATAAATGTGAGAAAGCAGAACAAATTAAAAGATGTAGAAAAAAATGCAGGAACAAGAAAGGAAGCACATATGTCTTCGATGAGAGAGACCAATAGAAACGCTTCTCAAGACAGAACGCTTGGTCGTAAGAGGAAGAAACTAATCGAGTGAGAGAGAGAGAGAGAGAGAAAGAGACAGAATAAGTTAGTAAAATAGACAATTACCAACACAATGTTAGGACAGACCAAGGCAATCAGACAAAGAGAAAGAAATAGATGAGCGCCTTTCGCTCGCCATTCATCCGTCTCCTCTTAAATGCATGCACTGCGAATTTCAATTCATGTAATCTATTTTTATTACTCGACGTAAGATTATAGCAAACTGAAACTACTGTTAACAAGATTCCATTCGGAACTCGAAATTCACACCTGAGTCTTATCAAGGCAAACAAGCATTCTTTTCTCTCGTTGCATGCCGTCTGGATGAAAATCGAATTTCTTAAGTTAAGTTCAATCGAGGAAGGCCCTTTTCCCTTTCTCTATTCTTATTTCTCCTTATTTTCATTATCACTGTTATCGCTGTTGATCAACGACAAGAATCAGATACATATCGTAGATGCATAGAACGACTTTGATTTAGATTTACGTTATACGTTGTTTTTTTTTTTTTCAATTTACAAAACACGCTTCTTTTCATTCAAGAGGGTACATTGCCAATGAGGAACTCTAATTTGATAACTCGTCTCAACCAACGAAGTCCATTTTAAAATTGTCACGTGAAACAGGAATGAACTGAGAGACGCTGATTGTTTCTCTGGAACGACGATGCATTCCGAACGGATTATAAAGGATAAATGAATTTACATGAATGCGCTGACGTTTTTGGTCGACAAATCTTTCGATTACTACACCCAGAGAAAAGTTGTATCAAAAATCACCATAATTTATCATCGAAACTTCCAGCACATTTTACTGGACTTTAATAATATCGTATATAGTGTATAAAATATTACTACGTATATTATTATATCTTCCAATACAATATAGCGAAATTTCTTGTGTATTCCTATGATTAATACTGTAATTATGACAAAATTTGCCATAACATTATAAAAATTGGTGTACCATACAAGACAAGTTACTAGATTGATGTGGCAATATTTTATACAATTTAAAAAAAATATCATCTGATAACTTATGGCAATTTTTAATACAGTGGTTTATATGTCTAAACGGATATGTCACTTTTTGACAATGATTAGAGTGTAAAACTTGTTAAATAATCGTTTCTCGTAAAGTGTTTTCCGCGAAATTAGATACATCGTTCGTGAATTAGAATGAAATTTGTCACGTTGAATCACTTGACGTCGAAAGAAAGAACGATTAAATTGCTTTCTATTATCGACCCAATATTGATATTAAAAGCATACTTTTTTCGTCTCGTTATGATCTGTACGAGAGAAAGTTAGTATTGTATTTAGCTGGGCTAACTTTCATCATGTAAGTTAGTTCAGTTGGAAACATTCATTATGTAATGCATATAGATATCTTCAATTAAATGAAAGAAATTCAATCTAAGCGCTCACATCAAGTTGTGAATAAACATATCATAATGAACTAATATATTGAATGAATAAAAGATATTACAGTTTAATATAACATAAATAAATTTATATATATATAATTATATATATATAGATTATAGATACATATACATGCGCGCGTCTACACAGACACTTACATAAATACGCGGACACAAAATTCAACACACGCACATATAATTTTAAACTACCAATATCGAGTTTATCATTCAAAAAAAAAAAAAAAAAAAAAATGTAATATATCATGCGTGAAATTTCAAGCGTGGCGCCAACTACGGCGTCTTTGAATTATGCAGGGTCGGTTGACGGACTTTGAATTTATATGGATTTGCGCCATTTAAACTGAGTTGACGTTGTGTTTTGCAAATTGATTTGATAGTTTATAATCTGTTATTAATGCGTGGTCCAGAAAAAAGGAGAAAGTCGGAATTCAGTGTGCAATATAAGTTAAACTTAAACCAATTCCATATGTTGTATTCGGCCGACCCTGAATACACGGTTCCAATGTGTAACGTACTATTAAATAAATATAGATCGTGTTGTAACGATGCATTCAAAATTTCTAGTCTTGACTTTTCGCCACTTTCTGTATTTCTAATATGTATTTCACGAAAACGTTGTCGAAACTGTCATTGCTGGAACAAAGTGAAAAAGGGACAAAAAACAGAGAGTGAATTTAATAAGTAAACGGCCAAATACTTAATTGATTTACGACTTAATTAGCAATAAACGTAGGCAGAAATATGTCGGCCAAAAAAAGAAAATAAAAAAAAGCAAAAAAGAGATCAAGAAAACGAGGTCTTTATTGTTGGCGCTTTAGGTTGGAGCGCGGTTTTCCGTTCTCGTCTCCTTCCTCTTTCACCAGGCATAAAAATAAAAAAAAAAAAAAAAAACAAGAAATGTGAATATAAATGTACAATTGTATGGATCGTTTATACAAATACAATATCGTTATACCGATTTTCATGTAAAAATTAGAAAAAAAAAGAAAACAAATAAAAAAGAGGCAATGTGAAGATAAAATTACCTCGATAACTTGGCTCTTTTTGGGTAGCATTAAACAAGCAGGAGACGAATGCGCAATCTGCTATTTTGTTTGACATTGATTCTATGTGTAAATTATAGATTAGTTAACGTTTAGGCGAATGTGACAAGAGGACTCTGTACTTGCGTCATAAAACGTGATTTAAAATATATAAAATGATAAATATATAAATATATATATAAATATATATTAGAATAGGTGAGAGAGGAAACTGCTAGCGCCGAAATCAAACGGCGAAATTGTTTGCGAATGAACAAATTAATGATAAATAAGTAGGTATCGATAATACGCGCGTATCGATGGCACGTAATAATATAGAAAGTACCATGGGCCATTGACAACTGACGACATATCGCGTAGAGGCGGACAATTATTTTCGTATTTGATTTCTACCGAACGGTTACGTTTACCCATGCCATTGTATATAATTACGTGCGTTCGTACATATTTTAATTGTATGTATGGTATTGATAATACTAATATACAAACGACTGCTCTATACTGCTAAAGTACAAATGTTTCATTTAATTATTTTATAAAGAGTAATACAATCGTTTATTTGTTTGTAGTTGTTATTGTATTATAAGTTACAAAGTTTGACGTTTTGTATGTATTACGTACTAGTATACATGTATGCATACACACGGGAAGAAAAGGTGTGAGTGAAAATGAGTAACTGATGTAACAAAATTTCATTATGTTGAAAGGTGTAACTTTAACGTGTCACTACTTTTATAATGGATGAAGTATTTATTTAATTTGAAAACTATAAACACTGTTCTGAGTTACTCGATTCTACCGATTTTTCTCTTGTGTGCATGAATATATGTATATATATATACATACGCAAACTTGCGTTTACATTTGTATTTATATATTTTACCACTTTATTTTATCTCGGGGCGGTGATCCATCATCGAGCAACCCTCTCTGTGCATGGTTCTTTTATAAACAAAGACAATGTAGAATTATTACTTTTATTCATGCATACGTTTTTTATCGACAAAGTATTGTATAGCAATGGTTGACTTTTTTTATGTAATGAATTTTTTTTTTTTTTTTTTTTTTTTGTAAGCAATGTTTGTTGATTGTAACAGGAAATAAATTCTAATTCTACGAGAGATAAATTGTTTATTTAGTTTATTTAGTTTCTATTTATATATTCGTTTATCATTTGTATGGATTGATATTTGAATTTTAAATTTTTTTAAATTTTAACGCACATACTAACATTTGGGAGTGATTTATTTATAAAATATTTTGTCGATGAGACGCGAATGCACGCTTCCGTTTGAATTTTAATTGTACGTTTTTATATAAAATATTATTATCAACTTTGCTTTATCTCCTTATACGCTGGCCTCTCACTCTCTTCCTCTTATTGCTTGTGCACAATATATAACATATATGCGTATGTACGGATGATTACAATCGTCTTAATGCAATCTACGATCAAATAGAACATGTAAATTTAACATAGAGCGACTTTTTTAGAGGTAAAATCGCTGACGAAACGATTATGATCTTCCTTCGAATTCCTTAGCAATTGGAACTATTGTTCAGCAGCGGGTTTTTTTACTCGATTTTTTGCGATATTTGTCCTATAATGATATTTTTAATCGTGGTAAACTGAAAATGATATAATACAGCCATTTTACATTTGTGTGTTTTTATCGCGTCTGAAAAAAAAAAATCTTTTCAACGAATCGAATGTTTAAATTGTAAAATTAAGTACACTGTAACAAGTATCTAAATTTGAGACTTTTTGATGTTTTAGATACTATAAGTGTGTTAAAATAAAACACTTCTTGTGTCTTAGACAGAAAAAATTTCTCAAATGATTTACAATTATTTTATAGTCTATTGAAAGATTTTTCAAATATCTTCGAAATTTTAAAATTAAAGGAATCAAGAGTTTTTTCAGTGTTTTTAAGTAACCAAAGCTTGTATATTTTGATGTACTTTAAGTTAATTTAAACTGGAATGATAATCTTTATTTGTAAAAGATCAATTGTATAATTTAAAATATATATAAACTTCAAGAAAAATTTTGTATACCTTTTGAATATTTAAACAATCGAAACTTTGAAAAGAAAGAGCTACTTTAGTATATTTAGTAACAACGCGAAAATATTCTTAATTAATTTTTGTCTTGTTAAATATATTTGATTAATTTCATTTTTAATTTTTAATGATCACAACTAAAAGATATTTATTGAAAAAAAATTGTTCAGTGTAAGTTTCTTTTTAACAAAATTATGCTATAAAGCAACTTTTTTGAAACTTCTATCCTTTACATAATTATCTCCAATTTATGTAAATAATTTAATGATTGTAATAACGAATGTATAATTTACTTTTGTAATATGAGTTACATTATTAATATAATACGTGATTTATCACTGTACGCAAATAGTCATTTTCGCGTTATTACAATGTATAACAAATGTTACCTTTATTTGTTCCATTATCTAAACATAGATTTTATTAAAAAATTATTATATGCGGTTATTGAATATTTTCAGTTTATATTGTGATTCTCGTTGAGTATTAAGAATAAAATAATCTTATTTTATAAATATTATTGTACGACATTTACATTTCATGAATCATCTAGTGTAAATATAAATCTTAACATTTCAAACATTTAAAATTTAACTGAAAACATATATCGAAATTTCGTTTTCACTAAGATCGTTGAATTCATCTGACCATTGCTTCCAAATCAAACATTGAATATTTTTTTATGTCATACTTTTACAAGGTATTTGTATGATAAATTAAGACAGACAATTAAGTATTGATTAAAAAAGATCTTTATTAAAAACTCAATTAAATGAATTGACGTTACCTTTGTCATTAAATACATTTATTGAATTCTGATAAAAGAAGAGGAAAAGAAGGAAAAAGAATTCAATTCGCTCAAATATGTTACAATACTTCGTAAAAATTAGTGGCTTGATATTTTTTATGTATAATATTGTTATTGCCGCAAAGTCAAACATTAAATTTTGTTGTTCTTGTTTCTTTTCCTTTCATCGCACATTTTCGATTTCGTTTAATGCATTGATATTACAAATTGTGTTTGAAGATTGATATAAATGATTTATCAGCGTTTATACATATCAGTGTAATTATGTTTCATGTTCATTTTATGAACCGTTAAAATTATGTCAGAAACATGGTCCACGTACACTGAGAAAAATGTAAATCAGAAATTATTACTTTGCTAATAAAATTGTTGTACACTTGTCAGAAAAATTAGAAATTGTCAAAATTTAGAAATCATTAATATAAGTTTTACATTACGAAAAAACATGATTGCTTATAGCTGTTTTTTGACTGACAACTTGGTTAAAAAAACATTTTTCTCGGTATACTAAATGCCACTTTATACTCGTCGAATTAGTGATTTGAGATTTTTCTTAATTTTTATACAGGATCATTTAAATGTTTGCATTGTGTTGTACGCGAATATTCACTCGCAATCATATGTGTAAATTGTACCGCGATCATGATTATTATTAGATTAAAATTGCAACAAATGAAGCAAGATATTTTTGCAACAAAAAAGAAAAAAGAAACGTGATTGATCGATTGACGAAAAGCAACCTTTCTGTAAAAGATCTACTGTAAAATTCTGTATAAAAATTCGTTTTAACGAAGACAAGAGAAAATGTGGTTGCAGGCAGATATTTTATTAAATTTTCTTACTCCATAAGACTAAGTGAAGCTATAAAGAACAATTTTACAAAAGTATGCTCCTATGCGCAGCGAGAATGCGGACAACGTAATTGAAAATGTAGCCGAACTCGCGTTCACTCGTGCGGTGATAAGAGTTCAGAGCGCTCTTTCATACAAATCGTTAAGAAGCGTGCGTGGCGTTTGTTTTATCATGATTTAAAACAACGCGTGACAAAAGTCCAAATAGCATGCTTGCATAATCCTTTACAAATTTCGTGCCAATGTCACTCTCAAATTACGTTAAATTGCACTTGATAACACTATCAGATAGAGAGAAAGAGAGAGAACGTGGAATGCAAAGAAACTCGTACGCCGAATAACTACTGTCATTGAATTGCTGTCCAATCTGTATACAAACTTACAAAATATTGCAATATCTTATCAGTTTCTTCATGAAATGCAAATCGTGTGTTCGAAAAAAGGAAGAAACATTTGAATTAAAAAAAGTAATGTTAAAAATGATTCGATGCAACTGTTGAACTAATCTTTTCAAAACGAGTCATCAAACATGCATTGTACTCGTCGTATATTGCAATATTTTAAGAAAGGTTTTTAATATATACGTGTACGTGTATTATTCTCAATACCTATATTTTGCAAAACTTCTTAATCATCGAGGGGTTCGTATGTAGCACAGCAATAAATTTAAAATGTAAAGCAAAGTGTATGTCACCTGATTGATATACATGCAATCATTTAAGCGATTACTGTCGTTCGTTTCCTTCATAGTATGTAGATAATAAATATTAATCTTTTTGTTTCAATACGAGAATTAGGAAAATTATACATAAAATATACATACAATATACAGATATATAAATATATACATACAAGTAAATGTAGACTACAAAATCATTTCAATCGTTGAAGTAAAGTAGATTGATTTGATCGGCATTCTAATTTCAGAATTATCAATATGTCATCGTTACCTTCGGCTTAAAAATAGAAATATAAATTCTGTAGCGTTCGGAATTGTTAATTAATATTGTAAAATCTCATTTCGTTCAATCAAAATTGACCACAAATTCGATTAGTGTATCGTTAATTACAAAGAACTCGTTACTGCGAGAAAAGTTATTGTAAAATTTGTGATTCCATTTGAAAGAAAAGTTTAATTCGCAATACCGTCAACATATTATCTTTCGATATAAATAATGACATGCCTCGTTGTTATTTTCAATTGTTACTATGAATGGCCAATATATAGGGAATGTACAATCAACTCTAATGATAACTGTAACGAGCAACATTTGCACCTTGCTACCGTAACTATGCGTAATGTTCTAGAGAAGATAAAAAAAAATAAAATAACACTGGATGCTGCTGTATATGTAAAATATGAATATAATAAATCTAATAGTATATTTATTGTACATGCATTATTTTGAGAGTAAAATATTTATATTATTTTCACTATTGTACAAGGAATTGATATGCAAAGAAATAAATATTATTTTTGAATAAGTAACTTTAAAAACTACAGTAACTGAAAGTAATCATTACAGCACATTTCATTTGAGAATCGATCATATCACGTCGTTAAGGATTTACTCTCAAAATTATAAATGCTTTCTCAGATGAGTCCGTACGAAATGTCTCACGCGTCAGAATCACGTTTATTTTTTCAAGTAAATGTTTCTTCAGGCGCACGACAGTGAAGTTTGTATTTTAATCTTAAAACCGAAAGGATAACAGTACGTTCCTGAATCGCTGACAAATGAATGGGACATTTCGTACGAGACCAACGTTAGCACACATTTTGTATTGTTCTTTCTTCTTTCGATTGCGAGATATTCAATCAGATGTATTTTATCATTCTGAGTTTATGGCGATATGTTATTATAGTTAATGCGAATTCGTATTTTTTACCGTTAGTTTATATACTATATATTTAAAATAATATATTGAGTTTCTCATCATCTCCCTTTTACACTATGTCTCGCCGCCTCTCCCTTTCTCTACATTCAAAGTGTATCGTACCCATCTCGAGAAATGGTGTTGTACTTTTTCATATAAAAGATATTGCCGAAATAAATATGGGGTTGGAAGTCTTGAAAAACCAATTTGACGTCTTTATTTCTTCCTCGCTGTCGTATAACACGATCAATTTTGTTTACACATCTTATTTCGTTTATTACGACTCAGGTAACCCGTTGTATCGAACAAATCTTGGCGATTTCGGACCAGCGACGATTGATTTCCGTTTCTATGAGAAAAGGTAACAAAAAAAAAGAGAAACGAAAATATTGTTTTTATTTAATTCGATGGGCTGATTGTTTTTTATCTTACTCTGGTGGCACCTCATTTAATTTAGTAGTAATCAATCACCTGTAATTAAATTTAACACAGTTTAATTTTGGAGGCAATTTTTTTTTTTTTTTAAATCTATATATTAAAACTTACATTTCCCCATTGCACTCGTTGCAGTAACCGTTTTGAGTAATAGTTTTGGACGTGTTCGCGATATTGTTTATTCTTGTGGTCAATGAATTCCTTTAAAAATAATAGTATAAATTAATATTTTTTAATTTAACATTTTAAAAATTCGTTTAAAATTGAAATACTTTTCAAACGTTGCTTAAAAATTTTTTCTCTTCTTGTACTGTAAGATAAATTCTTCAAAAATGTACTAGTAAGTTTGCATTGTAAAGTTTTCACGATTGTAAGTAAATTTCTACACTCAAAAATGTCCAATTACTGGTAGAAAATAGTAAAATCATTCATGATATGTGAAGTAGAATTATCTGCTAGAAAAATTTTGATAATTCACTCGTACACTTTGACGTCATATTTTTTTCAGTGCACCAGAAGCAACGCATGTAAAATTCCATCTGATAATTACCAACAACTCTTCCTAATCACTGGATACACAGTAGCCGGTTTGAAGCCGTTGAAATTGGTTGCTAATGCTATTCCATATGCACCCATTTCGTTCCAGATGAGCCATTCGCCAACATAAAATTCCGGAAGTAAAACGTCTTTCAGGATGCAGTCAAAGGAATCACACGTGGGTCCCCAGACGGTAGATAAATATTTTTCATTATCTACTAACTACAAAAGGACGAACACATAAATTATTACTCTAGTAACATAATTTTTTCATTTTTTATTTGTTTTTATTATTTTTTTATTTATTGTTTTCATAGTTCTTGTAAAGTACGTCATTTTTGATAATTAAAATTATTTACCCGATTCAAAACGACAGGATGCCTGGACCTCAGTTGCAATAATTCTTCAACGAAAGAGCCGTAACAACCGTCGTTGACATAATATTTGAATTCTTTTTCGTTGTTATCCGTGACCATTTTCTTACCAATTACTAATGCCGCTACCTTGAAAGCTGATTCAACAAAATATCTCCCAGGCTCGCTGATGATTTTAATGGAAGGATCGATTTCGTCTAAGGTCTCATTCATCACTTTAGCAAACTGGAAAAGAAGGCACATCGAAGATTGATATAAATGAAAATTGATTTAACAACGAACTGTATCTCTTACACGCGGACAATTTTCCGTTTTTCCACAAATTTCATTGTATTTTCATAGTAATTTCTTGTTAAACAATCTCATTAAATAATCGAATTGAATCGGCATTAGAAAAATATTGATAACCGAATAGATTCAAATAAATGTACTATTGGTTGACCTAGAGTTTTCACAATTGATTCTTATTAAACAACCAACAAATGTTGGTCAACGGCAATTATACCGATTCAATCTCAATATTGAATTAACATTTCTTTTATTTTTCAAAAGATCTGATTCGTATTTTGCATGAAAAAAGTTGAAATTAAAAACATGGTGCATGTGAACCAAAAAGATGTCGAAAACATTATTTCTACTAAAATTCTACTTTGATAATCATGATTACAACTCTTTTTGCATCATACTGATTAATTGTCATAAAAAAATGTCAATGAATGAACGTTAATCCAGGAAGGTACTTTATTTGAAATGATATAATCAATCACCGAGTCAAAATCAAAACGTTTGTTGCCGGGTATGCCGCCGCCGATATCGATGAGTTGGACGTTTTTGAATCCCACCGACTTGGCCACCTCGATGAGTCGCTTCGAGATGAGTATCCCGCGTCTGTGAGCCGTGAGTTCCAAGCAAGGGCTGCCCACGTGGAAGCTGAAACCGTGCAAATCGAGCCCCAAGTCCTTCGTAAGGCGGATCAATCTGGTGGCCTCGTGGTCGGGGTCGAATCCAAATTTAATACCCAAATGAATGTCGCTCATTAAGGCGTCGCATCGGAAACGAAGGACGATTCTTTAAGCAAAAAGTCAGCAAGATAGAAAAAAAGAGAGAGAACAAGAGGAAGAATGCGTGTGTTTAAAAAAAAAAAGCTCGAGTAATTGTTGACATTTATCGTACAATTAAATCATCAAGGTGCTCGTAAACGTCTTCGAATCGTTTGCCAAGATTAAATATTGATATCGAAATTCGAAACTCAATCTTCATTTCAGATTTCTTAATATCTCGAGTTGCTTAACGTAATTAACGATAGTTGTTTGTTTTCCATGTGTGGGGCATTTTTTTTTTTTTTTTTTTTTCGCGCGAATACGCGGCTTCTTATCAAGACGCGCTCGGTTATTTGTTAATCTTCAGAAGGAAAAGTTTGTTGACACTTGTGATCAATCGAGAAATATCATTAAGCACTTAATGAACAGGACACTTGACGATTTTATTGATAAGCTTAGAACGCCGATTGTAAACACGTTGCGTTATATGGTGAATAAAAGTGATTGTTGAATAATGATTAAACATTTGTACACTAATTAATTATTAAAAACATTGGAAATTTAAATTCTACTAAATAATGAAATTTTTGCGAAACGAGCAATTCCTGTTTATTACTTTTTAATACGTTTTACTATCGTTGGAATGTAATTTTGAATATTAATAAAGTGCGTTTCAATTTCAAAAATTAATGAATAGTTTTATATTAATTTTTGTTTATTGAATATAAATTACTGTATTCAATGTAAAGATATCATGTTTCTAGAACGCATGCAAATTTCGGAATAACGTTTTCATTGCGAAGTACTCACTTTGCTTCTGGAAAGTGTTCTTTTATTTTCCTAAGCTCCATTTCACAGTCAGCCGTTACTTTGTGAACTCCAACTTTTTTGGCGAACTTTAAGTGAGAGATCGCTTTTATTGGATTGGCGTAAATAATTCGATCACCCGGAACACCGAATTCCATCACTTGAATAATCTCGTTCTGCAATCAATTACATTGTTAGAATATTTTACGACATAGTTTTTGAATTTATGACTAATGTTTAAAAATTTCTTCTTGATATTTTTATATTGTTTCCTGTTTCTTACATAAAAGTATGTCTTATCATTCTTTTTTTGCAATTTTTAAAAGTACGGTAAAATTTAAATTATATTAAACGAATCAAAAAATGACTGTTAACCATAAATAACAATACGGATAAAAAATCAAGGATCAACTTCCGTGAGTAAATATACACTAAGCTCAAAAATTGTATTACGATAAAGCGAATAAACTATAAAAATGTACACAAAGCGTGTAAAATCATAAAAAAATATCCGTTTGTTAGCAGTTCGTATCATTATATGAATATTTATTTTAAATTTTTCAAGTACTTTTTTTTGTATACATTGTTAACTTTTTTTCAATGCAATGCGTTAATCGTAAGCAAACACGCCAAAAAGCGTCCAAACATGATTATTTTATTGTTTATCCGAATTACATAACATCTTATTAAACAAGTTTATTTCAACTTGTTTGAAAGTAAACAAATTTTAAAATTTAGCTAGTGACATTACATAAATTGTGTTTTCAGCAATATTTATCGTCATTGAAATCAATAATAGAAGTTTTAGATTTCGAGATAGTTTTCGCTACCTTTCCTCGAGACTAACAATTTATTTTGTAAACGAAGTAATATCGTATCACAAATGTAATTGCTTGTTTTCTTGTTTGCAAACGCGTCTCTGAACATTTACTTTAAGTGTTTGCGCTCGTGTCGTCAGTAAAAGTATAAAATATTATCTCTTGTTAAATAAAAACGCTTTGGTTATTAATAAACGATCCTAACTTTTCGTTTTACATTCACATTACTTATAAACAATTATTTTGCAAAATAATGTAGAACCAAATATTTGTTCATTTATTTGCTTGTAATCTAAATTTATTTTTTATTTATTTTTTTTTTTGTTTTCATATAGTTTAAAATTTCAATACGAACATTGATTATTGTTTCTTGATCGTAATCGTTTCTATTTACTGCCGAATGAGTCGAGAAAAATTGTCTTAATACTAATTTTTTCATCATCAAATCAATTCGACGGTATAATGATTTCGATCGCGTTAATATAAACTTCCAATCGCGTGAACCGACTGTCAGTTCAATAACGCGTACACCATGTATCGACGTTTCACTTAATGGAAATGCGATGTCTGCGACACCAAGTGAATATACAGTTGAAGAAAACAGAATGCTGCAAATTTCAACCAAAATTTAAACGAAATTTAATAATTTAGAAGAAAACTTACAACGAACGTATCGCCGATTAAATGCTATTAATTTTTAAAAAATATATTTTTGCAACATAAATTTTACGAATTAAGTTTCTTGGTCAACGTTCGTAAGATTTCGAAAAAAAAAAAGTTTAAATTCGTTGTACTCCTCCCTTAAAGGCGGGAGTAATAATAACATTTTACTCCCCCTCGTAAATGAAACTTGATTTTTCACCTGGAATGTCATTTTACTCGCGTTTTATCAAAAGCGCGAAATTGTATTTTATTTTATTTTATTTTTTTTATTTCCGTTTATTTTGCGTTTACGACAGAAAACACAAGTCACTTACCTTCGACGCGCAATCGAAGCATGCACCCAATTGCGCCAGAACTTTAATTACGGTGGAATCGGGGTTGCACTTCACTGCTGCAATTTTAATTGAAATTATATAACAACTTAGAGTACTGTTTGATCAGCACACGCGAGCATGTTAACTTTGTTAAGTAAATATGACCGTACCGAAGTGCGGAACGACTCTTGGAATTTTGCTCAACCACATTGTATACTTCGCCACTGTTTCACCCACGTCCAAAACTTGAAACGCATCCTCCCGATTTTCCGAACTGATAATGCTTTTCACGATGTCGGCGTCGCTCATGTCGTCGTCGAAAATTCGCAAATCTTTCAATGAAAACGACTTCATCGTCAACTTGCTTTCCGTCATCAACCTCGGTATTTATAATTACAAAATGAAATTGTTTGAAAAAGAGAAAATTTTCTTCTCAGTGATTTGTCTTTTAATATTTTCAACGACGTGCGGGAGAGTGAAAAATTTTGAAAGAAAAAAAAAACCTAAAGTCTATGATTATACTACGTTAAAGTATAACGAAGATCGTTATTTCGACTCGTTATACTTCAAACTGCAGCTGAAACTGAAGCAGTCTTATATACCGTCGGTGTTTAGTTGCTGATTATTTTCAGATTGATAAAAGATTATTTGTGTATCACGCCAGTTAAAATTGCTATTCCGTTTATTGTCATTTTTGTGCAGCATCACACTGATTAAGGAAGTTCCTTATTCGACGACGTGGAGAGGAATCAACGCGAGTAACGTGAGTTAATTTAATAACATTAATGCGCAAACTTATTATACTTGTTATCTTGTAATGATTGGATTCTGGAGGGCCGTAAAATATGATATACTTTTCTTTGACTTGCGAAAATAGGATTAATTTTGATGTATAAGAAAGATTATGAATTTTGAATACTCACAATTATCTACAATTTACATTTTGCATTACAATTTACACTTTGAAATACAAATTACAATTTGAATAACTACAATTATAATTATATCATTATCAGAATAATTGTTAGTAAAACTGTTTTATTTATTTTGATTCAGATTTACTGAAGCTTTGAATAAAATTACATTTTGACGAATTTCAATAATGAACTATTAACTTGCTTGTCATTGATGTAAAGGGAAATTAGAGCAATAATGACTCTCGCAGAACAAATTTATTTGAATTTTATTTATTCAAATGTAACAAAATTAACTGACAACATCGAAGATAGTAATATTTAATAAAATATATTTGTATTTGATAATAACACATTTTGTATCTGTGATCAGATATGCTATATAAAAATAGTTAACAATTGTACTAATTTTTGCGAACAGTTAGTTTTTTATTCATTGACAATCGCTTGTCAACCGCTGAAATACATTCCAATCGCATTCCAAATTGCAATAATGCCTATTGTGTGTACGACAGAATGTCTTACACTGAGAAAACATTATAGTATAAATTTACCATACTGCACAATAACGCGGGCGCACGAATCAGTTTCTGTGTTAATGACCATGCAATCTGTACTAAAGTACTTATATTGTAGATGTACAGGAACTTTCGTACGTACATAATATACGGGTTTGAAGTTAGAAAAATTTTAGTAAAATAAATTTCTGTTTTCGTTGTAAAATCTCTTACCTACGTTTCTGTATTTTTTTAAACTCAAGTATTTTTCAGAACCTTTCAAAACAGTTAACAAGATTAATATTAATTTGTATTAATTTTTTTTTTTTCACTGCCTCATTAATTTTCTTGATTTGAATCGAAATTACATTTTAATTTTATATTATTCTAGATAATAGAGCTTATAATCTCTGAAATATGTTTTTGAAATTCCAGGAGGGGCCTGAAACTCAAAACAAAATTTTTGTCGCATGTTTTTCTGGTAATTGAAGTTTTCAACGTTTTTTAGTAAATGCAAATCATATAAATGTAATTTAACATTATATATTACATCCATAAATGCAAATTTTTAGTTCAAAAACATAAATATATTAAAGCTTTGTTTCTCGTAAATTTGTTCAATCAACAGTACCATCATTTATATCATTAATATCAAATTTTATTTTCGTTTAATAATAAACGTTGGAAATTTAAAAAACATTTTGTTCTCTACTTTTTTAACGCGCGAGTACTTACATACAAAATAATATCATCTACGTAATAAACTCTGTCTTCCGACCCATGAACTTTAATAAAGATGAGATTCTAAAAAATCCTAAATTAGTCTAAAATATTTATTCAAATTTTAAATTTGTCAGTTAATTTACTTAAATTGTATTACTTTGCTCTACTTTCTAATAATTTTAATAACATTTTTAATGATTCAAATTTTCTCTATTTAAACAATTTAAAATGAATAGATTTATATGCCAGATTAAAATTTTATTACGCAAGCATGACACTTTGTATGTTTTTTTTATAAGTTTTTAACAATATCATTCAATTAAAATACTAGTTAATAAAACATTGTTGTACCACCACATACGTTTATTTAGTATATTTTTCATGAACAAGCAATATATTTCAACCAAATTTAGTATTACTTATTTAGTTTTGTTTCCAATGTTTTAAAAACATGAATTATTTTTTGATCAGAAACAAAGCTTTAAGTAACAGTATTGAATATTAGTTTGACAAGTGTTTAATAACTTATCTTATTTTAAATTATTTGCTTGTAAAATATTTTATTATTATATGATACTAGAATTGAAAATATATTATTTCTAATTGTTGAAAAGTAGACATTATTTATGGTATTCATTTTAGCTGTATAAGACTATATTCAGTTAACATAACAGAATATACTTTCTGATGTTAATGACGTACATGTCACACTTTTACAAATATTAAGTTGCAACAATTGGATCCCTTTTATTAAACTGGAAAACTTTAAAAATATTTGCTAAAAGGAATCCATCTATATGTAGATTCTAATATACCAAAAGAGCACTCTGTCTATTTCAAGAGAATTTGCCATTAAAATCAGAAGTATATTTTGCTGAAAAATATCTTTTACGCTGTAATGTAAAAAAAACGAAAATATGTTGATTTATAGCCCAATTCTTAACACAACTTGAAACCTGAGACAAAAAAAAAATGATAAACAAAAGAAGAAAGAGCAAAATTTAGTTTTTGTTTTTTTAAATTCACTACATTTACGTTTTCTTGATTGGGGAAAATCAATCTAATTTTAACATAATTAGACCAAAATTATTAGTTTAATTTTCAACTAAATCAATGTTTGACAAATTTGAAGTCATCATCAGACATTTCCATTAATTGTTTTCTTGGAGTGATAACCGTCCTAATTGCTAATCTGTCAACAGTATAATCTATACCAGGAACCTCAGGAGCCCCCTCTCCAGTTAAAAACCGATGAATTAACACATCCGGTTCTTCAGGATGAGGTACCCCGACTTCAACGTAACGCGATAAGGTTGTATTAACGCCTTCATTATCACATTTATTCTTGCTGTGACGGTTCCTTAATTTCTTACTTTTTGATTTGCGTGGGTTAATACTTAAATCGCTTAAGTTAATGATATTCTGTTTTAACAAACCAGTAAAAGCTATGTTTTTTGACAAATTCTTTGTTAAAATGTCAGGACAAGAAGATGAACTGGAAGAACTGGCTGTCTCAAGGGAACTCATTGAGGTTCCATGGCTATTAAATTCTTGTGATTGTTTCTCCAATAATTTCTTCTCTCTGTTTGCTTTTCGCAACTTCAAAATATTTTGCTCGACATTATCGTTGGAATGAGCATTTCCATATCTCTGTTAAAAAATAATAAAAGTTATTAAAATATATATACATGTTTGTATCTAATAAATAAAATGTCTAAAGGAAATAATTACCATATGCAGTTTTATAAAAGTTTCATCATCCTCCTCAAGAATTTCTTCACTTATCATTTCTGCATAATTTGTTTGTTGAACTTCATCAAAACCATTATCGTAGTACATCTAATATATAAAATCGATTAATAAGTAAATAATATAATTGATAATCTATCACTATTAAACAAAAACATTTACACATTTTCTATCTTTTTCCTCTTAAATCCCTATGCATTTTTATCAATACATAATTAATCATAAATTGATTAATCATAATAACTACTTATTAAACTGAATCAATCTTTAAAGTATTAGATTTTAAAATTAATAAGTTATTTATATTTAATGAGTAAAAATAAGTAATTTATCAAATTACATGTTCAATGCTGGCTGCTGAACCCCGAGCTTGGACTTCTTTTTGAGGTTTCTTAAACTTTTTTGAACGATTCGGTTTTAAAGGTTCAAATTCCAGTAATGAAATATTTGGAGAAACAGGTATCCTGTTTAAAGCAATATCCTTTCTAATTGACATCGGAATTACTGAAAAATATACATTTAATTATTCATTGATTATTTATTCATTGAAATTCTAAGTTTTTAAGTTTTTTTTTAATTGGCTACTGAGCAAAAAAGTTTAATAATTAGAAATTCAACACACTTATGTAGTAGACACAAAATTTATAAGTCTGTATTACAAATTTTATACAAATCAAAGCATTCAATTTTTTGTAAATTGTTATTAACTATGAAACTTAATTATTATATAAATATTTTAATCCGTTATTACATAAATATGAAACAATAAACAAGATGTTAAAAAATACCAACCTTAACCTAAAAGTAGTCTTGAATTATTAATATTACATAAAAAATGTAAACTTTGAGTGTATAAAAAATGATAACAAATATAATACATTAATAAAACTAATGTTAAAAAATTAACAATGAAAATAAATAATTTAATTGAAATGATCCTTAACAATGTATAATAAATCAGTGACAAATAAATATCTAAATACCTTTTCAATATAACTGGTTTCAAATTTAATATTAACACTTTATTAACTACACCCTATTTGTTAACAATTATTGATGTCGATTGTTTTTTGTTTACTTTATGTAATGTACAAATTTTCGTCCCTGCCTTTAAAACAAAGATACCCCTACAAGACAAATGACTTCAGTTAAAGATACATGTTGCAGTCTGCTCTTCTGAGTAACTCTGAAATCCCTAAACATTTGGCGCGAATTTCAAACTACCTTAAATTTAAATTAAGTAGTGGAATGCTTTATTTTGATTTCACTGTTCAATGAAATGACTTTAATGAACTCTATATAAGTTAATTAAAAAGATACTAAAAGATGTTTAGATTTAAATTAGATAAATTAACTTTTTAACAAACAAAAAAGTTAAATTTCCAAGTACATACATTATATAAATTTTTTTTTCCCAATATAAATTAAAAAGATAAATCTTATAATAAACAATTGACGTTTCATCTCAACAATATTTATGTGAATTATATATTTTATAAATATTATATTTTATGATACCTTGAAAAAATTAAAAACATGTCGAGTGCGTTTTTTCAATTCTTTCAGATCACACATGAGTCATTTACAAACTTGAAATATATTAATTTTTTGATTTTTAAATTAAATGTTTCAAGAAAGGTATACTTGAAAAAAAATTTCGCGAAAAATATATAGATATATATTTATACTTATATACACATTTATATACATCGGCTGACGGTCGGCAAGCGTCCTCGGATCGTCCTTCGTCGTCGGTCGGTCGCTCGCATTCAAACAGTCACTGAATTTACTGCTCTTTATTCGAACCGGATAATTCCCCATACGAAACTTTAGTTGTCGGTTGATTAATTACTTACTGGCGACTGAGCGAATAACTGATGCCGGATCTAAGTGGCCGAGATATTTAATGGGTGTATTTCTTTTGATCAAAAACCGTTTTTTCACCCACGCATTATTTCTCGAACTCATCCGATGCAGCTAGGATGGTCACCGTTTTTTCCGACGTTCGTGCATCCGCTGAAGCTTTAACGGATGCGCGATTAGATAAAGTTTTAAATAATAATTTCTATATCATAAATTATTAAAATCTAATTTCGGACTTTGTTCGATTTTATTTTATGAAAATTACGTTACGCAAACGTAACAATATATTGCCGAAATTCAATTGAATTAATTTTAAAATTTGATAGAAAAAATATATCTAAGATTTTACCTTTATTTAAAATTAAAATAACGTGGATATATTTTTGCTTTCTGTTTTGACTTTAGATGCACAAAAATATATCACCAGCAGTGAAGCCGTAAGTCTTTGGATGGTCGTTTATCGTCATCTGTTTTTAAAGTCGAAATACGTTAACTCTGAATCTGAATTGACGTATCTAGATCTACCTTATTTCTTCGCAAAACGGGAACATAAAAAAAAAGTCGAGAAATAGCTGCAATAAAAAATTCTGTACATTTTCTTATGACGCCTACAAAAGTTCCATAAAAACGCAAACTTGACGCGCCTATTAAAGCAAAATGACATTAACAATAGTAAAAGTTTTTTATCGCATCCGCCGAGAGCGGTTTCACAAATTCGTTTTTAAAATCTAAATTACATTTTAAGATGTCATTCACCTCGAACTGTAACCGAGCGTGGATTATCCTCTAAATGACTGCGCGCACGGCGAAGTACTTTAGTTTTCGAGTTAGATAATTTGCCTGGAAGGTTCGAGATTTCGTTTGAAATATAATTATAATTACACTGGTTGATGCGACGCTAAGGCCGCGTAATACATCTTGTCAATTCAATCAAACTTGCCGTGTAGACAGTGGGATTTGAGATAGACGTGAAAATCAATACCCAATTTTGCACGGCAAATTCCAATATTTGAATGAGGAATAATTTTTTGAATTACGTAAAGGTCTGATAATCTGAATAGTTTTTTATGCAATTCGTTGCGACGAGTTAATTAGAGTCGCTGACTTCCAGGTAATTGGCAAAACTTTAATAATCAACGTTTTGTAACGCCATAAAAATCTTTGATTTGTGGCTCACTTTTTAGAGAAAGTAGATTTTCATTTCCAATAAAAAATTAACGTTCGAATGAATCAATTAATTAAGTAAAGTTTCAACGCATCTTTTCGTGCAATTAAATTTTGCCTGCTTTCGAATCAGTTAAGTTTCCAACATCGCATGGAATCCGTTGTAACAAAGTCCATTGTTTAAGCCGAAACCGGCTTTAACTTGCTGGGCGATAACGAAACGGCAACGTCCACTTTAATTCCTATTTCGATTTGACACTGAGTCATATTGGATACACGTGGTTTCGCGTCAGTTGATCATTCTTATTAGCAGTATTACATTTAACCGCGGCTGCGGGCTTAACTCCGCCATTCGAGGTAATTTCTCTAGTTGGGAGTCGGAGTCATTACAATTTATATTATTGAATTAAGAAAATAGTACGTCCAAATTTAATCAGATGATTCTTTGATAATGGTATGATTTCACTCAATTACTATAACGATATAATTTACTTCTTTTTTTTTTTTGAAAATACAAAATTTCTTTCCTTTTTATAACTTTGTTAAATTTGTAAATTTAGTGAAACTTGTCTAAATTGGTAAAAACGAAATCTACACGGAAAGGAAAAATAGACAAATTATGCATATAAAGATTTTCTAATTTGGTATACAGTTGTTTTGTACAATATTAGATAGAAGTTTACACCAATTCAGGCGTGGTTCATACTAATTTTGCGAGCCACTTATACTAAAGTAATATAGATGGCTTGCAAAAGGTAGATGACTCTTCGCAAAATTGGTATAACATAGTTATTTACTAAATTTGTATTAATTTCTCTTTCCGTGTAAATCCACATCTTATTTATTGCACGTTTTATTTATTAATTATTAATTTATTCCAAATTAAAAATCGATCACTTCCAACTTTGAAGATGTAACAAAATTGCAACATTTCCCACCAATCTTTTTTCTTCTCGCGTAATTTGGACACCGTTTCTCAACTTTTACCTCAACATGCAATGACTTTGACGCGGAAAAACGTGAAAAAGAAAGCAATTAATTCGCCTATAGTGTCCGATCAATACGTTCGTGCGCGGCTTCGTAAATCAAGAAAGTCGCTTGACTCAATCAAACTCCGAGCGTGAATTATTGCGAATTTTAATTCCATTCATCGGGACGCAAACTTCGTTGCCGTTGCGCATAAATTTCTCCGCTCAGGCGAATGAATTCGTAACTAGGCAAATGTACAATTACGTTTCCGGGAATGCCATTATCTCATTGTGAAGTAACAGCGGGCTTGCAATAACGTGGAATTTCGTTACGGTGAAAAATAGTTTTATTTCGCGTTGATGGGAGAGACAAATCAGATGTCACGTGCATAAATCGCAATGACAGCGAAGCTCGTTCGGCTGGAACAACGAAAACGTGCCGCTGAGTCGAGCAGTAATAGTTGATTTAACTTTGGGTTTCAGTTACATTGATTAAACAACACGATCGATAATTTATTTAATGTGAAAATAACTTTTCTGAAATACAAATTTTAGAGAATGTAAAACAATTGAAGAAAATAAGTCTTATTTATGTAACTTATCACTGGGCTCTCGGATTACTTATATCTCACATCGCGCAGCTTAACGTATTATGATTCTCTTTTTTTTCGATTCAACAAAATTCATTGGACAAATGAGCGAAACAGGATGTGGAAAATGGTAATAAAATCATAAAGTTGAGTGTATAAGTCGTTATGAAGTTTGAGATTCGTAAAATCATTTAAAGAAAAATGGGGATTCTTAAGTCAGTAATTAGTTAAATGAATAAAAGATTTTTAATACTTTATTCTGTTTACAATTTAATAATCAATAGAATACAATCAATGCTAATATTTTGAATGTTACTAACATATTTTTTTAAATATATTTACAAGCAAATCTGGCTACTCAATGGTGCCCTTGCAATGAAAATATAGTAGTGGTTCGTCTATGCATGTATTTTTACAATAAACGTTACAAATATTTTACATTGCACTTTATATAGTTATTGCAACAGTAAATTAAACCACGATTCTATCAGCTTAATTAATTAAATATAACAGGCGGCTAAAGCTACCTTTGTAATTAATATTCTTCATAGTTGCCATGCATTTTCGTCGTTTTTGGTTTTCATTTAACGCAGAGTAAAATAAATTTCGCGAAAATAAATTACATTGTCGCGGGTAATGTTACTACGTGACGTACAAATTATAATTTACACGGCGTGTATTCGTTACTTTGTATATATAGCTACGTCACCACAGTTGTTTGTTTATTATAATAATAAAATATTGTTTAAACATTGGTGCCTTTATTGATGCACGGAAAAATATTACATCATTCTCAGATGACTCATGTCAAAGTTCAAATTATACAAATCCAACGTTTTCCAAGCAACTTCAACGCAAGTCATTTCGGAGCAACGTAATATTTTTCTCCGCTTGAATTATTGACTAAGGTACAGTGGAATGTTCAACATATTACAACGTTGTCATTCGTTTCTACGTTGTTTATAAAATTGGCCCCGAATGTTTTCGACTAATTGAAAACAAAAAGTTTCTATTACGTTCGTCACTATGACTAAGTTCTCACGGAAAGCTCTATAGACTTTTATCGAAAAGTTCATCTTTACTTTGATGTCAGTTGAAAACACATATCCCAGAGAAGTTTTAGATTTACTCTGTTAATTTTATACGTATCAGTCGGTTAGTTTCTTCCTCTATACATTAGAACGTCTAAGAATTAGTCTTTTTTTGTCTTTTATTAGTTTCTTTATGAACTTTTATGTATATGTATTTAAAATATTACTTTACTTCTTTTGTATTAATTTCTCCTTTAAAAAATCTTGCATCTAGTCGTGAACTTATTACATGAAATGTAAATAAATTGTATTTCACAAAAAATTTATGTATATATGTTGAATTTATATATTGTTTCATATTAAAAATATATAAAATAAAATTTGTTAATCAAAACGTAAAATTAATTACGTTATTAAATAGTTTTATTAGGATAAAATTGTGTGTGAAGTACAAAAATTAGTCATGAAATCACTGGTGCATAAATGCTTATTTAATAATGTAAATTAGTAATTTTTATTAGATTTAATGGTGTTTTTTAATGACTGTAAAAATGTATTATTTTTGTTCAGTTCGCGTATTGACTGCAATGATTTTTTAACTTTAAAAACTACAAATATATCAAGATAGCTGATTCGGAAATTAGCTTTAGTTAGGAAAACGTATACGTTGAATATATTCAATATGTATTATTTGAAAAATCAATATAAAATTAAGTCTTTTACTCATATCTATCTGTTTTTAAAATACGTTTCTTAAAATAGATGATTTTCGTAAACGATTTTATAAATAACTCATTTATTCACGTAGTCAAAATAATCCTGAAGAATTTAATTAATCAAAGAAATGACATTATGAAATATTTTTCAAAAAAATATAAATATGCCCGATGAGCTAACTGGTGACCATATTTTTATCCTACACAGTATTCGCAAAATATTTGTTCAATAATGAAAATTCGGACCAGGAGCTATCTTCTCATACACGCTTTCAAATTTGTCTACACGTCGAAATTCGTTATTCATCTCGTATCTTAAATATCTTTTTCAATAGCTTGGATCAGTTTATTATTCGTATTTTACAATTAAATTTATGAAAAATGCCTAAATTCAGTAACTCCACAAGTTTTAAGATGTCACTGTTTTTAGATCCTATTAACCCTCAAATGACCATGTATTTTTCACTACGCTTGTTCCATACGACTATCTATCACTTGAATTATTTCAGAAAATCTAACGTCTTAAACTTTTGATTAATTGCAACTTTCATTTGAATATTAGACCGTATTATTCTCAATTCCAGAGTAAAACTGTTGAAATAGTAATCCGTGTATCAACGTTTGTTCAATCAATGATGAAATGGAAATTTTATTTTCGGTTAATTCAAAGCACGCGAACGTGACTGAAGGCAAGGTACGACAATTCAATAGCCAGTGGCGTTTATAAACGCGTAGTTACATCCAGATAAAAAAAATGTGATTGTGTTTGTACACTAGCTCGCAATTTGTAATATCTCGCTTGCTTTCATTAAATATCAAGCACACCTCAAGTCACGGATTTTATGCTTTCTTAGTTTAAAATATTAAAATCTTGAATAACAAAACTGTAACTCCATAAGAAAACATGTAAGTTGAATTAACATTCAATCAACGTTCAAAGAAATGTTGTCTTGCATTTGTTATCAACGATACATCATAATGGAAGTAGTTCTTCTTCACGAGAATACGTATCCAATAATATAAATTTAAAAACCCTTCCCGGCGACTGCTAATTGTGAGATAAAGTGACAGAAACTTTGCTCTAAAACTTTTATGTCCGTAGGATACACTCTTTTTCAACGTAATTCTGTTTTCTCTCTGTGCTTTTTCAAGCGCTCTTTTTCATTTGTTTCAACACCGCTTTAACATTTCGCGTTTTAATTATATTTATTATTAATATCATTCGTAAAGAAAACAATGAAAATTAATCAAAAAGACGTCGTTTCAGATACAAAGTTTATTCGCCGTGACTTTCCGCGGGAAATGAAGTGTAATTTTTCAACGACTTTGAAATTGCTGCAAACCATTCAGTACAAAATGATCATTTCAACGTCTTGGTAAAACAACCGGGGAAGATAAACCAACTTGCATCATTTATGTTGAGGGGTAATTTTGGCGCGAAATGTATTTTCGAGAGAATATAACGCAAGTCTGAGCGATCGCTCTCCCTTCGGTTTGATTACGCTGCAAAATAACGAAATTATTTTTATCAGTATTCGCGCGTGCAAAAAAAATCGCAGCGTGAAAACAATGCAATTCACGAAAGTTTCGGATTAATTGCATTTCGCATTCTGCGGCGTATTCGCAAAAATGAGTGCGAATTGAAACAATGTGTAACTTATATGTAGTTCGTTTGTATATAGCACCACACAACAATTCCCTAATATGAAGTTTCGAAGACCTATTGTGGACGCCAAATGAACATTTCTATTTAAACGCATAATTACAAAATAATTAATCACCATGTTTCAAGTGACTTACATTAATGGGAAAGTGTTACATTGCGCATCTCCCACTATCAACTCATAATATATCATTATCGAAATTATAATACGCCACTTTATTCAGTTATTTCAACATCCATTTATATCTGTATATTTATTTATCTAATTTAACATTCAATCAAATTTATTGTTTACACGGAAAAACTTAATAATGACGGAATCGCATTTAGGAAAGCAGTGTCGAATAGGACAGAAAATTGTAATTTTTAAAAATAAATAAGAACAAATGAAGTGAAAATGTTTATTACTTCATCCTTGTTTATCTTTAGATGTTACAATTTTCTGTCTCATTTCACATTGTTAAGTCGTGTACCATAAACGACTCAGTCGTTTAAATAAAAATCGACAATCTCTCCAGCATTGGCCAAGTACCGACCACCGTTGGTACAGCGCCGTAAAGTAATAATGTTTTCCGTTGGCATAATACAGATTCCATTCTTTGACCAGTACAGTGCCGATTGTTTTTAGAACATTTGATTTTTGTTAGCAAAAAATACACTGAGCCAAACTCTAGCCAGTGGTTTACCGACGGTTATCTCGACGTTGGGTCAATACAGATGCCAACCGATGGCCACCAGTGTTGGACCAAGCATGGCTCGATCGTCAAGTGCAAAAAACTACCGACTTTTTTACATGGATGAGTGCTAAAAACGACTCAGTGGCTCTCAAGTTTTTCCGTACACTAAGCTTGCGTAAAATCGACAAAACACGTTCATCCAATTTCACACGACGAATTCAATACAGAAGTACATGAGGTAATCTAAAAATATCACTTTTCTTTTGTTCTACGCGATACCAACGAATACTTTGGTGGCGCTCCTTTCAAACGGTTATGTAGTACGTGCGAGGTCTACCCTTTGATAACGTTGGACTTATGATGATGCCCGGGGTTAGGGAATTCTTCACGGTCCAAGGGGGTGGCACAACCCTTCGTCAGGAATAAGTTTCGTGTCTCTTGCGAATCTTTTCTCGCACGATGTAACAAAGTGCAATGGTGATCAGCACGGTTATCGTGATGCCCATGCCGATGCTTATCCATATTATGGCTTCATTGATCCCACTATGACTTTTTGCTGCAAGATACAATGGTCAATTTCCGGTTAATCGTTTGTTCACCAACAGAACATGAACGTCGCAATACATCTATATATTTTGAAACATCGATTACCAAACCCAACAAACTTTCAACCTTTTTTTAAAAGTTGATAAAAAAATGGAAACGTTATTTAAACCTTTTAAAAACGTCTCATTGGATTGGAAAAATTTTATTCATAGTTTAAATAACGTTATTAAGAGTTGAAATAACGTTTTGGTCAACATTTGAGGATGTTTTTTCAATGTTATTATGCAAGACAAATTTAGGATGCTGGTCAACTTTAAATCGTACTTGTAACTATTTATTATAAAAGTTCATACTTAGTTTCGTTTATTTTATTTGGAACGACTGTTTTCTCGGTGTAAAATTTATGCATGAATTATTTTTAATTCTTATTCCTTGATTCAACAAGATACAAATGAAGTAATTTATAACACCGTAACAACGTCTTACATGTGATTTCTGGTATGATTAAATGAAGTGACCTGTAAAGATATACTCAAAGTACATAATTTCACCGTTGAGCCTCTTTGTAATCTTAGCATCGTTGACGTTATTAACTTTCTAGATCATTCTTGTTATTCGCGGCGAACCGTTTACTCAACGTAGTGTCACACATTTGTCTTTCGTAGGCATTTTCTCTGAATAATCAATTTTATCCCGGCGTCAAGCAAACGTTTAAAATAAATGTATTCGATGCAAGTATTTACGTCGCTGGTTTTTCCAACCTACTGGCACTTTGTATGCGAAATTTTTCGTCAAATAAATTACAAGCGAACACATGAAAAACGCATTCCATCAGCAAAGATAATTTCATTTTCATGAACGCATTTTGTAACACAATTTGACAAACAATTTCGCAACAAATTGTTATGCAAATAAATTAATGATAGAGAATTTCTAATGTAATACACCGAGAAAATTAATTCGTGTCACAGTCGATATGGAAGAAATGAACCTAACAATATGACTAACATCGTAAACTTTGCTTACTATTACTTCCGTTTTGCAAAATTATTGCAAAATTTATACTAGAACACGCGCAAGTTGGTAGATTATTTTCTCAAACTTGCTTTTTTTAATTTTGTTTTCAAAAACATCCTTATCTCAAATTAACCGATTAATTTTATTGTGCGATAAAATGACACGTTCGTTGGAATCATAAAATTAAGAAGTGCATGCATTACATTATTCGTCGCGAATGCGGAAGCTCTGTCTTGGGCTCTTTGTACAGCATTTATAACGAGGGAATTTATATATGCTGAATATAATACATATGCTGAAGAATCGGAAAATATGGCTTGAAGTGGTATTAAATATTAACAATTAATTAACTTGATTATGTAATTAACTTAACTTTGTTTATTAATGCATTTATTAATAATTTTACACTTTGTTTTAATCAATGGCACCCTACTGAAAATTAATGCATTAATCTTACAACGAGCAAAATTAAGTAGTAAAAGTTACTACTTAAACAGTAAAACTGTGCTTTTTCATTAAGATAGTTTATTTTATCATTTAAGTGGTCGTTTTACTGTTTATTAGTATCTTTTACTATTTGCTTATCTCAGTACAAAAATCTCAAATTGGAATCTTAATAAATTTTTAGCGCCACCACGGCTTATGTCATGCGATGTATAACGTGTAGTAGCTTATCGAATTAATGCTGTATTAGTTCGTTGCTGCACGTATTGCAAATTAAAAGCGGAGGCGGGTGCCACGGCAGGCGCGTTGAAAAAGGCAAACAATGCTCGCAGTGGAATGAATGATAATGAAAGGTTCAATTTGCATTGGGACAAACGCGTGCAGTTTTTCCAGAAACAAACGCTTTTTGTTTGGGAAAAAACTGAAAATTCACGACTCCGATCCATTCCATTATTCACTATACAAAATAAACTTTTGTTCGCCAAATTATTAATGCAATATGTAATAATGACATAACAATAGATAATTAATATTGAACTGAAATCGAAGCGATATTGGCTTCATGTCAAATCAACGATACCGAATCAATTGACTACTGCAGTTTCGCGTCGATAATACATTTACGTCGTGTTATCGACATTAAGCCCACGTTGACTCAACATTATCTGTACAACGACTCTATCTCAATTTATCGACGTCGACTTCATTAAATATGTCTGGAGTGACATTCAGACATTAGTCAAGTTCTAAAATTCATTATCAGCGCAAAACTTTTGCGACGACAATAAAAAAAAAATATATATATATGCATGCTATTTGTAAATGAATAATCAATTGATTTGATATTGTTACAATTTTAATATCATTGAAACATCATCATCGATGTTAACATCAAATCAAGATCGATTCTGTTCCGTGTCCCCTCAAACATGTCATAAATCATTTATCATTGACTTTTATTGCTTTTATAATTGAAACATTATTTTATGGCATAAAAGAAAATATTGATTTAATTTAAAATGTAAGTTGAAAGGAAAATTTATTCTCAAATAAGAGCAATTATTCTTGTCTGAATATTAAGTGAGGTATCCACTAATTATGTGAATAATTTTCTCTTTATGAAAAGACACTTTTCGAAGTCTGACACGCTGCGTGAATAAAAAATTTGCGCTCGTAGATAATTTAAGGAACGTCAAAAGTTGTCGCGAATATTCTGCGCAATGCTACATATAAATGATTAAAGTAATAAAACTAAATATAATAAAGATTATATAAACGATATTATATTTTATTGTAAAATAATTCAGTACTACTTTTGATATTATCAATGTTACTATTGTTGATATTTCACAATCGATGTGCAAAAAAGTAGCCGTAAAAACAGCGAGAGATAAATGATATGCGGTTTACTGGCAAGATTAATGGTTTTTCAAACTTTTCAATCAGTAAATTCTGGAACGTAACTACCACTATAAATGGAACACAAAGTGCATTAGAGGAAGATGTAACAAATGTATCAACATTGTAATTGCATGCAATTCAAACTTTTCTTCATTCAGTTTTTGGTATATCTAATAAAACAATAATGGAAATGCACTGAAATGATAGAACGATTATTAAAATACGATAAAAACTAAATGATAAATTCATTGTTACTATTATACCCATGCACACATAACGTAAAATATTTGTTGCAGTACTTATATTAATTACTGATATTACGATGTAAATCAGAAAAAAATAAGTAGTAAAAAACTGTCACATGCTGCACTATTTATTATTTAGAATTTATTTTATAAACATGAAGAAATGGATTGCATTATGTATATTTTCTCTGAATGTACGTTCGAAAACAAGCGTCTCAAAATAAGACACTTACTTTTGCAGATTAAAAAGGATTGAATTGTATAAGTAAATAGGTCAAAGATTAAAACCCGCTTTTGTTTTTTTATGATTCTTCTAATTATTAATATTGTGCTACGAAATAATGCTGACTTTGTAACCAGTTTCATTCAAGGATTTAACGCAACTTTTATGTTCTGACGCAAATCTCTGCAGGCAGTCTGTTCAAAGTTGATATAAATGCAAAATATTGTGTCGAAAATTCAGACACACACCGTAAATTGTAGAATATTATTATATGCAATTTTACATCTAACTCAAAGTTACTTGTCGCGCAATTTCAAGTTGTCAACTTGACTGCGAAACACTCGTTATAGAATTCGTTGATTCATTATCTACAATAAATGATACCAAGGTATCAATGCTTCAAAAGTTGGTGTAAGTTAAATTAACTTTATATTAAGTTAAATTAACTTTGCGTTACAAATAATTATCATTATGTTGTCAGTTTTTAATTCTAAATTGTTAGTTAAATTCTGTTTTATATTCGTGGAACTACAAATTGTAAATGTAATACCAAATTGAATTTCATAATAATAAATCATACGCTATAACAAAAATATGGAGTTACGGAAATAAGTTTTCGTGAAATTTAAGTGCTGAAAGTGTAAAATTATCGTTTTTAAACTTAATTTAATATACAGCCGTTCCGAAGTGACTTTAATAAGTCGTAAAAAAAGAAACATTTTTTTATTAAATCTAAAAATAAATTTGCTGTTGTTTCATAAACCGGTGTAACAATTTTCGTAACAAAATAAAAAATATTTGGTTTTGATTTAAACCAACAATATGTTTATTGATGGTTTAAATTCGGTTATTTTAATTATTGAAATTCAATATAGGGAATACGTGCACAATGAAATTATCGGCTTTCGATTTATAATGAAATTACCAGTTTAAATAACGGATAAATTGGACAAAAATATGAAACTTGAATGAGTTGATAAACAAGCAATTTTATTATATTTTATTAAAAAGATCATTTTTTCAACAAAGCAATATCTTAATAACTTTATGTAGCTTGCTTTCGTACTTCACGTAATAAATGTATTTTCTTGAAGAGCTGTAATATAATAATGGAAGAAAGTATGCTGAGTAAAGAGCGTTTATGAATCATCACGTAATTTTCGTAGAATGTTATGAGTTGCAAAAAATTGCATTGCTATAGATAAGCTTGTGATAAATAAAGTATGTTTTAAATAAATAAAATGTCTCGTAATTTTAATTAATTAATATCATGAGTAGTTAATTATATTTGCAAAAATGTAAATTATTTTCATAATTTTTGTTATACTTATTACAATGTATCGATACCGATTTTCATTTCCTCAAAAGTGTAAAAAAAAAAAAAAGAAAAGAGAAATTTGAATGGGTGATCAAACATTTTTCGGAGCTTTACGTATTGAATTGTAACACCGTCGATCCGAAGGATCAATTTAATTTGATTGCGCACATTACATTCCATGATATCTTCACGCGAAAATCGTAACGGTGCCTTAAATTAGATTTAAACGAAATCAATGACTACATTAATTGAAGCAATTAATTTTATGCCATGGGTGATAAAATTTCGCGAGCTTCAAAAAGATTTATCCTTTGACATAAAATATCATTGTCGAATTCAAGCGTGAATATTTTCAGAGATTAAAAGGACTCTTTGAAAAAAAGTTCAACGCTACAAAGTTGTAATGTTACATTACGTTACATTATACTGTGTTACAAAAAAAGAAGTTGCATTAAAGTGTTAAATGAAATCCAAGCGAAAATATAATAAGAAAAGTTTAGCATGTCTCATTCAATTTAAAAGCGTAATATCCTGTGTGAAAAGCTGAAAATAACGAACGTATTGAATATTAATAAAATCTCGACCCTGCAAGAATATGTATTTTCATTCCGATCGTTTTGCAAAACAGTATGCAATCTTCGCGCGGCCGTAAATCAGCGATATTTAAATCCGCGTTCGATTCACTTTTATTAACACTCCGCCACTTTATTTGTTATAAAAATTATATTGTCTCCTTATCTCCGCCGCGAGTTTGAAAACTCGCAAGTTTCATGGAAAATTTTTACGAGCCAAAGTGTTTCGAGAAGCCCACTTTTTAGCTCGCTACGAATCGTTATTCCAACTTCATCTTATTTTCAAATTAAAAAAACTTCTCCTTTTCACCGGGATGCAATTATTTCACGCGGCATGTGCGTCGAATTCAATTACGCGTTATTTGCTTTCATAATACGTACACGTCGTTGCGCCTGAAAATTTAATAACGTATCGTTTCGTACAATTATTGCGCAATCTTTGTTTTCATACAAAACGCGCGTAAGTTGCATTACAGTAAGAAAATCATCGACACGGCGAGACGTCTCACGAGATACGACTTCGATGACGATCACGCGGCGATATTCTCGATTGCGATTAATGAATTATCAACAGGCATTTTCAAATGAAAATTAAAACCTCGTAAAACTAATGCCCGAAATCCTTTTTAATCCCTCCAGAGAAAACGCGTTCGACTTTATTTGCCATTTGCACACAGCCACTATGAAAACAACAATAATCAGTGATGATTTGATACACTGAGCATGCAGTTTTTCGTCTTAGAAAATGTGTGCATTACCATTGTAGTGGTTGCTGTATATACCGACTTTACCAGCGACACGTCCTCCGACTGGCATTTTAATCTGTTTGTTATTTTTGTTTCGTTAGCCAGGCTTTATGTCACCTAATGAAATCAGGACAAAATATTATTCCACCGAAAGCGCGCTCGAGAAAATTGTGCGCTCGAAAGGAGAGGAAAAGAGGAGCAAAATAATATGCAACGATGGAAAAACGAGGGGGAAAAAAGGAGCGCGAAAAAAAGGATGCTTTACCGCACGTTCGTAACGACGGATTGTTTTTCTTTGTGCACCTTTTTCCGCGACTTTGCAAAACCGACGATTACTCCATTTCGCCAATGTAGAATTCACTTTCGGGTGTATGTCACGTTAAAGCGCCGCAATAAAAGTTTAATGTGGTATGAAGGTAATCTGCAATTTTCAAAGTGACGGATTTCATTTAATGATAACGAATGGCTGCACTTAAATCTGCTTTTTGAACTTGGATCTATGATGGAAGAGAGGCGATTATGGAATTTAAGGAAGTAGATCATAAAAATATATTTTTTTTAATTTGGCAGATTTATTAACAATTTTTTTCTGCGAAAAAGTTGTGAATTATTTTCAAGATGAAATAGTTCATATTTTTTATCGGAAAAGTTTGCAGCCGCGAACCCAAAACACAGTTTTGCTCCTCGTAAGGAAGTTTTTTATTCAACGATGAGATAAATAATAAGTGAAAATGTCATGCAACCGATCATTTGACGTTTTGAATTTTTAGCTTTTTATGGCCGAGCCGATACGAAATGTATCACTTTGCAGAGTAAACATATTATATAATGCAACTCGTGAATTTGATTTCAAGGTGGTTTTACTAAGTTCGTATTCATGACGGTGATCAAATTATAATAAATTGTAACAAATCAATTAAAATTATTATATTATTTCACATGTCATAATAATTAAAAACTGAAGCAATTACTTGTTGAAACAAATGTTTTTCTTTAAAATTAGAATCGTAACTTGAAACGCTCTTTACCCGGTTCGTGTTTTTGAAATGAAATACAGTATAAATATGTTAAAAAAACGTCAAATCTTCGTTTGGCTACATTAAAAAATTTAATTTGCTAAAGTTATTCAAATTTACACAAACATTATAAGCATTTTTCTTTTTCGTTTACCCTTTTATCACAAAACTTTACGATTCAAAGTCTTAACCAATTTATGCGCAATTTCAAATGGACAGAAAATTATATTTTTATTTCATTTCGCTTCGGTTGATGTGAACTTGGGAATAAAAAGCCCGTGTTGCGCGGATGAATGTGCAATTGAAAGATGACGATAAATTATTGAAAGACAATATGGAGTCATAAAAATATCTCGTCAAAAGATTCCGAACAAAGCGTCATCATGGTAATAAAATCCCCGGCCAAACGATGTCTCTTAGGAGCCGATTTATGGATATAAGGGAGTAAACGGAATAATGATTTCTTTTATTAATATTTATCAAAAAAATGTTGTCGTTTATGTTGAAACATATTGTACACGTTGCATTTCATATTGTAATTTACTATAACCTTTAAAATTAACGCCATCGGTATTGTGAGAAGCGCCATCTACAACTCAGGTGGGCCAAACTTGCTGCGCCAAATGATTGCAGTGATAGCTTATATGTTACAGTTCTTTAGATAATTTAAGTAATTTCGATAACAAAATAATTCCATTAGGTCAAGAAGCTACAAATTATTCTTTGCAATATGGTTTTTTAGTCGCACTTTTTAAAACGTTGACATAACATTTTCAGGTTTTCTAAAGCCTTTCAAGAGTATCTAAAAGATATCAGACGTCTCTATAATTTGCCATCGATCTGAAATCACGAGAAAATTCCTCGGAAAGGCCTGTTATCGCGAAAATTCGATCAATTGTTTCGCTCGTGCAGAAATGTCAAAGTCACTTGGGTACACAGCGCGCGACTCGCAACTACGCAATCGGAACCAAAGCTAAGGACGACGACGACGACACGAGCGATTAATTTTCCGCTCGCAGGGATCGGCGCGTTTTGCAACCCAGATATGCTGCAATCTCAAGCGCGCAATTTACAATGCCGTAAATTAATCGGTGTTTGCGCGCGATCTTCCGTCTCGCGCATCGACGGCACGGGGCTCCGTCGAAAAACTCGTTATCAGCGGGGCCCGCGGGCCTTGAACGCGATTCCGGGGGGAATCGAAGGCGAGCACGTTCGGTCGGCCGTTTGATTTCCGCCGCTTCCGCGTTTGATATCCCGCCGCGGGAGCCGCGCTCGATGAAACGGCTAACAAAGTGGAGAACGCGAGCGGCGAAAACTCAACAGCGCGATACATCTTCGCCCGTGTTGCGAGACGATCCATCACGCGTTGGTAGTTGAAATGAAATTGTAATGGAAACCTGCCGTGTGCTGCGGTTAAATTTAAGCGGTTGTAAAACATGTTGTGCTTTATGGGGGGAAAAAGATTATTGAGAAAGTAATTTTTTTTTTTTTTTTTTAATGTGGCTTTAGAGCTGTAACGCACTTTTTGTCAATGATGTGTGTAAATACATCGACGAACAAATGTTATTACGTTTGTTGTACGTTATATAAATATTGTATTTACACTGAATAGGCTCAGAAGAAAATGTACCTTAATTTTACTGTTTGTTTAATGAGTATTTTGAAATAGTTCATCATTGGAAACAAATTTTTTGTATGGAAACTATTGAAAGTTCCAGTTATAATCTCATTCGGTTAGATTCGCTAAATATTCAGTTAAATTTACACTAGATATGTTTGATTTATTTGAAATAGATCTCAAATATCGTTAAAAAGCACAATTTTGGTACAGTCTATGAGTGTAATGAATACAATTTATATTTGTATTCATCATCCGATTGTGGTTGCGCATATAATAACACGATTCAAGATATGTTAAGTTTGCTAACGACTTATGGATAGTTTGACAAGCGTATTAATTGGACAAAATTATGGCAACTTGTGCAAACTTATAAATTTCAATTTCAATTTCACTGAAGTTCGAATTTAATTTTACTCCTAATTATGTCGTCGAGCAAATCTTGGCTCGAATCATAGCAAAGATTGGGAAAGTAAGAATTTCAAATGTACTGGCAATGCCATGTGGAAAAGTATTAACGGGCGCAACTTACTGTTCAGTAGTTTCGCGTCGCTGAGTTTAAGAGACGATACGAAATTCGCTTGAACGAGTTACAGCGAGCATTTTGTGCTTGATAAAAGTCGCGAAAATAAAATACCAGGATTCTTCGAAATATATATTGTCTGGCGCGTTTACGTTCGTCTTAGAAAATATAGATTATTCTGTCGTGAAAATATTTTGCAAACAATATTCAAATCTTTTATTCATACGCTTCTGAATTTATAAATGAATTTTGTAAAAACGTCATAAATTGTATTATCGATATTTCATAGAAAGTTTAACATTCGGTAAAATAATGATACAATGCAATTTATAAAATACATTTCATGAAAACGTCATTGTAATTGACTTTTGTTTTATTTTTCATGTTTCTCAAGTTATCCCTCCTTGTTTTATTTTAAATGTTTTTTTGTAAATCAGAGTAAATTTCAATGTATCTTAGAGTGTAAATCGAAAAATTTATTAATACGTAAACACAAACTGGATTGCGCTGGAGAACGCGGAATTGCAAAAGTGCAAGATGCAGTGCAAAATATAAATATACTGCAAGATATCTGTCAGTATCTTGTACTAAGTTTATGTTTTGCAAAATATCTTGTGATTTTATTACTCCGTTTTCGAAGCACAAAGGAAAATAAACCAGCGTCAAAGAAACTAATTTGACAAGTTACAATCTTTCGAATACATTTTTTTTCAAACTGTCGTTTTAAAAGTTTAAGTAGCTACGGTCAAACTGATCAAATACAAGACTCAACTTTTATTTGTACAGAACCGAGAAATTCTTAAATTGCATCAATCGAAGTTTCACCTGAAAGATTTACGTCCGCTGCTTTTTCTGAAAAAACATTTTTCGAAGGCAAATAAAATATAAAATATTTGGAAACCGGATAGACGGAGCTATAAAAAGAAGGCAGTATAGATTTTGTATCTCCTTCGATAAAATTACTTCGAATTCAAGCCCCTCACAAAGCCCGAAATTACGATGCAAGAAACTTCGTCGCAAATGCGAAACGCAAGGTCTTGAAAGGTGTTTTTTCTTTCGCCGTCAAAACCCCCGCTCGATACAAAAAGTAAACTGACGTAAACGAGAATTGTTTATGAATCCTTCGCTCAAAGCAACTCTGATTTTAAAATGTCCCTCCGTAACTCTATGTAAGTTGCAGGTTTCATTGTAAACAAATTTGCTTTGAAGCGGAACCATTAACGATTCATTTGCAAACTCCTTGAACACGATTACATTGCACAAGTTTTGATCAAGACTTCATCGACTTAAACGTTACTCCGAATTTCATTTTTGCAATAAATTTTATTAAATTGTCAACATTTCATATCAGTAATCCAAGTGTCAGCATTATTTTATACCATTATTCATCCTGTTAAATGTTTTAGAGGTCATCCTCGGGAAAGTTTTAAACAAGTATAAACATTAAAGTCGAAAGACGGATGAAAACGAGACTTTTATCACTTCCTTTACTTTTGACAATTTAAACTTTTTATTATTGTATAATTATTTCACTCGTACATCTTTTAAATTATTCTCGTGGCAATTTTTATCTAGACTACAAAATCTATCTAATCGTCATTTCGGGCTGATTCGATGATCATCTCGGATGAAATCGTTTGTTCGAATTTCAAATAGATCCAAATTAAATCGTTAAATCTAGCATCTTTCTGGAACGTATTTGTAACAAGTCCGCGGATAAAATTACCGATATCGATATCCGGGGCATGATAGGAAAAGGAGTTTGTTGCTAGGCACGAGTTTCGTGGCGAGATAAATACGCGTTCGTCACACCGTCCTTTTGAATCATCTCGTTTATTCATCTAGTTGGAATCGTTCGGAGTTGATGTTTTAACGAAAGAAATTCGCGTCAGCGCCAGGGGATGAGTTATTACATTGGAAACATGTCTGAAAAGTGCTTGAATCAAATTCATTGGAAAGTCCAATATATTGAAAAGCGTAATGGAGTTTTCTCGATTCCGTTGGTACTTGATTTCAACGTATTGTATTTAAATAAAATAATATTTGCTTAATTTTACATGAAGAATAAAAATCAATATTTAAGTTGTTGAAGTGTACCGGTTCTATCATTTAAATATGCCCTCTCAAAAATATCCTCTTGGCACGAAATTATAAAAAATTTCCTAAAATGTAAAAAAAAAGTAATCTTTTTCATTCGAAAAGTAATACTAATTACTTCTTGTAATTTTAGGTTTCTATCGATTTTTACATTTATTTTAAATTAATGAAATTTTGTGATGAATTAATTTTGTACAAAATGAAAAGTATCAATTGTTTATTTTATATACCTAACATTTCGATTTACTTTATTTGTCCTTATCACATTCACAAAATGTGAGTAAGGAAAGGAATAAAAATTACCTGAACTATAGCATTCGATAAATCTCAAGTTCCGAACAATTGTTAACGAAACTAACTTGCTTGTTTCCATAGAACACGTGTGTGGAACGAAAAGAACTACCCGCATTCGAGAATGTACACGTCGAGGATACAAATCCAATAAAACTCGACAATTTTTTTACTGGATACTGAACCATAAACCGATTATAACTTCAATAAAATAACATGAAGTCTTATTGTGAATTTCTAATAAGGACTATGAAACGATTAATTTCTGATTAGTTCGATAACGTAATCATAAATTTCCGTCATAATCTGATATAATTTTACAGCGTATTAAGACGTTTGAGAAATCCTTTCGAAATAGATGCGTTCCATTTTAAAGTTCGAATATGATTTTCATGAAAAATAAATGATTTAATAACATTTTTTAATACATTCCTACATTTATAAGCATATTTTTTATAACTTTTGTAATTTGTTATAATTACTATTGTTATTATTATTATTTTAATTTTAACATAAAAGACTTTTTATCTTTTGATACATGTTTCGAGTAAAAAGTTTTCTATTTAACATATTCTTTGAATTCATGTTTTCGACAAATGAACCACACAAAAACATTATATATATATATATATATATATATATATATTTCAATGACTCGTCAACAAGATATGTGTATTTTCCTGAAATTTGCTTTTGCAATCGTTGTATACAATTTATGAAACCTACAGCATTTTATCACGAATTACACAAAGTATTAAAAACCGAAATTCAAAATTACGGTGAAATAATGCTTTCAATTATTCAATTAATTGTATTGGTTTACATGACGGAGTAAAAAATCATTCTTTTTCCGGATAAATTTCATTGTAATTTATTGCATGAATAAATATGAAAAAAAAAGATATCAAACCAAAATGCTTAATAATCAATAAAAAATCGTGATATTCACACCGAGAAAACAGTTCTGTTAAGATAGCATGAATTCATGTAAAATCACTATAAAAATCATGTTAATATTGTGCTAACAAATATTTATTTTATAGTAACACAAATTTTCATGTTTTTCTCTTTGAA
>JABFOV010000427.1:0-38981 GCA_022817685.1 Aradophagus sp. ZL-2020 | reverse complement strand
AAATTATACAATTCGATAACATTATACCTTATTAAAAATCTAAATTTAATGCATTTTTAAAAATGGACAACATCCCAAATGAATGTTTTCTTGAAATATATTACTTAAACTACATGTTTCTTGGAATCTCATTTAAGTCTTTTAGATTTACAAAAATTGAATAATGAAGACTATTTTAATTGATGTTTCTGCTTAAAAGTAATTAAAAACAGCATTTAATTGATTCATTTTTTTACTTTATATCACATTGCGATGAAGAAAATTAATCTCGCAGTCATAAAAAAAATGTCTAAGTAACTAATAAAACGTCAATTCTAAATAGAATAAATGAAAAAGCGAAGTGTTATGTATGGAAAGTTTGATAAAAGAATTTGGATATAGTTTGGGAAGAATCTCATCCTAATTATACTACATTTGACAATTTGAAAAACAATTTGATTAAAACACAAGTCCTTTAATATATATTTTATAAATATTTGTACTATAAACATACATTTTTTACACGCTCAAAGAAACTTTGCATACAGCACAGTTGCCTGTTCAACTTTTTGATTCTCAGATTGCTTAATTTTCACGGGACTTTCGTCCTATTGAACTTTTCAAAATTATTAATGAATTTAACTAGACTGTTAAAAGATTCATTCATAAAATGCATTGTCGAAAAATTAACTACGTTTTCAAAATATTTTCTTTCTATCTGACATCTTTACCTACAATCGTAGGAGCTTCATTTTGTCAGTCACTCTAAAAGGTCTTACAAAAAGGTAGACGAATAAGAAAAGACACAGATAAACAAGCGTCTATACGCTTTTATGTGCACATTTGCTTTACTCTTACTGCATGAGAAAAATGAATCAGCCATACACGGACAATCTGTACACTTATGTTTCGACTACACTATATTCTTCATCTCGACGCGAGACGGAGACGCGTCGAAACAATCGACTTAACTTCACAGACGAATATTTCTCTCGAAATATAAAACATACTGTACACGTTGTTCGTGGGTCGCGATCGCGTGATTGTCTCACGAACGAGGGGCCTGCAAGTCTGGAATGATCCATTATCAAAGTTGAGAATACCACAATTAATCGCGAATAATCGTACCAACAAGCTGGGACTTGGACGCAACCTTTCCCAAAAGGTAAGATTCGCCATTACGTCGCGACACTCTGGTTTGTGTTGCGCTCTCAAACCCGCAGCCGTAAATTCACAATTACGACCGGCCATTCGCAATGCGCCAAGAAAGCAGCGTTCCGCGAACAACGGATCAATCAGGCAAATTAATTGGCCCCGTCGAAAATCAATCGGCGCCGAGTGGCGCGCAAAAGCTCGGCAACTTTGGCACAAGGGAATTGGGTTTACGACGGCTGCTTCGAAAATAAGTGTCAGTGTAATTTACGTAAGGCACAGCCGGACTTTATTAAAACGAGGCTCTGGTGCCAGGACTATCGATCGACCTGGCTGTAAAACAGGCCGGCAAGGTAAGCCGCACGTTGGCCGAAGTCATTCTGCACGAGCCGTGCGTGTAGCCTTTTGTCGAGCGATACCACTGCACGCTTCGCTTTACATTTTGCGCATCCCGAAACCGTAAGCTTTTCTCTTTCCCGGCCTTGCACTTGCGACAGTTGACGCTGGTCCGTCTATGAGTCAGTAGTTTAAGCCGCTAGGGCCGATCGTGTGATTATTTCGCCGCCATTCTGTTTTAGGGACAAGAACAAGATGCCGACCGCCACCACTGCTGAGGAGTCCGCTCTGTTGGGGTAAGTCTTTTTCTTGCTTGACGATCCTTGCAGCCAATAATACTCTGCCATGAGCGACGAGGCCTTGAATTATAATTCCATTTGGAAAAGGATGGATGGGTCAATGACGTGCGTCGTATCTTCACGCGATCTCTTAATTAAAATCTAGACAACGTTACGGATTGTTATCGGCGGCGATTTTGGGAGAGATGAGCCGCTGATCCGGCTAGCCGTCAAAGGCCTTTCGGGGCGTTCGCAGTTAGAGAACAAAAGCTCTTGATGGCCGGTTCGATAATTCATGCGCTAGTTCCAGAAATTACACTCGCCCAAAACATTTTACAAGTCGACGAATAAATCATCTATGACCTTTTCATCTTAATCTGAAATCAATAGACAGTGTATCTTGGTCACTCGATATTCCGTGATGTAGATGAAATGCACAATACCACATAAAGGTATTTGTGCTTCCGTTCGCGTTTCTTTCGAACGGCGAATTAAATTTCCGAGACTGCTCGCCGGAGTGAAAATAAATGAACTTTTTGATGCGCTTTTCGGTCGCGAGTAATTTTTATTATTTTACGCTCCGCAGGTATCACGTTGCGTTGTTTGCTTTGTGCATTTTTCCGGTGAAATAAAGTACGCGCAAAAATTTTCGGCGCTTGCGAAAAGTTGCTGCACAAACAGAAAAACGCTGCGCTCATGACTCAGAGTATTATCGGTGTATCTTACGGAATTTGAGGGTAGTATGGAGAACTGTTTTAAACTGTTTCGGTAACCCGCTAGTGTTGAATTTCTTGGTTGTTTAAATAATTACGAGTTACATAACGAGTTGAGTAAAATGCAATGGCTAATAACAAGGTAGTTGACTACGAATACAACTTGTTTCACATTATTAACATTAGTTGACCATGAACATGCCACGAATTCCTATCACAAGAGCTCGCTATTGGATACCGTCCAACGTGTATGCAAAAGTAGTAAATATTTACAAATACCTTTGTAATTTGCATTGGTTTACGAATATACAAATTCAGACACGTATACATTTGCTCGATCTAACATTTCTACATACAAACACAACGACAACTCTTATGCTGCTGGTTATTACCTATTTTCAGCTTGCTCGAACAGACAAACGATATCTGTATTTTATTTGCACTCAAACGGATCCCGACCGTTTGAAGCTCAAACGTGAATTTGTTAGCACAATTTTTCGACGATAAAAAATATATCGTGCATTGTCTGTCTCAACTGACACACGAACTTGCGAAGAGCCGTGTGGCTTTGTCAAATATCTCTTTTATCGGATCGAGTATAACGAACTCATAAATTGCGATCGAAACGAAAATACCGATAACGAAGTACGGTTTTATCACGCGTACTGTAAACAACTAAGCCAGATGAATTACTTTTTTTTGCTTGTAGATAAAATACCATTCATCTTAGGTCTCGTTGATGAAACATGATTTTGTAGGAATAACTCTTTTTAAGCTAGTTTTTGACACGCCACGAATTTATCTCTCGAAGTTCGGCCAACGTGTTTACTCGCCGTGAAATACAATAGTTGCCTACACCGTACTTGGAATTTTGTCTGCTACATTGGCACTGTCGCCAAAAGTTTACGTGGACAGGGGGAAAATATTAAAATATTATTATTAGATTAAAGATAATCTAAGAAGAGATGAGAAAAGAATATGGATCTTGTTTAGAACTTGTTAAAAAACTTCGTCTCGATGGTGGCAAATAAACAATAACTAGATAAACAATAACTACATAAAATATGTATTCAATATAAACCAGATTCACGTGTCACTATGCCCACTCAAACTATGTTTAAATCCTACAGAAAGATAGTCTGTGAAACTTTTCGTATTTCCGTTTCCACGGTAATCCTAAAAGATCTATTTAATACCTTGTCTAAAATAAAGTATTACAAAAAAATTCAAATCTCTGCATACCCGTTGTCTTTTCTTTTTTACAATAGAGCTTTTTTAAAGCGAATTCAGATTGTTGGCGAAAAATATGTAAAACAGAAATCGAAAATCTGATAATATTTATTACACAAAATTCATAAGTTTCATCATCACAATCATTCAAGCAAATTTAGCGAAATTCTTATATCTAACGAAGCAATCATTCCGTCGAATACGTGTTTACGTCATACAAAGCACGTAGGCACGAACTCTAACGTGATTAAAATAGTGACAGAAATACTTCCGAAATGTGCAAACGTTTTGTTTGGTCGCGATGCCGGCGCTTCCTATACAAGGAAACTTTAACGTCAACGTTGATTTCACAAAAACAGTATTTTCGTTTGACGAATCCTGATTAGTTGTATAAATCAGCTAAATTTCATGAATAAAGATTTTCTACGCGTAAGTTTATTTGTGAATGAACATTCGATCGACTGGCAAAAACCATTAATTAACCAAACAAGTCAAAATCAATAAGCCGGAACTGCAAGACAAACTTTGAAGAAGCGAAATAGTTCCGCACATAAACTATCACTTTGCTGCGCATTCTGCGAGGAGAAAATTAGCGTTTGAATGCCGTAACAATAACAATGTTACCATAACGTATGCTTCCGAATCCTTGATATTTGATTAACTTTTGCGCCGAGTTAACGCAAGGTTAAGGATAACTGCGTACGTTAATTCCCACTCGCAGTCTCCCAATTGCGTTAGTCCTTCACATGAAAAGCTCGGTATTAACAATCTTTCAATGAACGCAAATTTTGCGACTAACGAATGAGCGCGTCAACAAGCTGTTTGACATTGAAGAACTTGAGTGAAAAAAAGACATGAGGAAGAGTAGTTTGATGATAAACGTTGCCGCGATGCGTTGAAAAATTATCTTTAAATGGATGGATATTGGGTGACAATGAAATATCGACAAGAACTGTATATAAGATGAACTATTATACTTTGAAAGACTATTTCGTATAAGCAAATTTTTGGCCACACTTCATGCCAAGTGCAAAAGAACACGATTCTGGAATGTATAAATAAAAAATTACTAATCACAATTAAAAAAAAAAAAAAAAAAAAATGTATGAAACGCGACTGAGGAATTGTTGGAAATAATATTTTATATTTCATACCTCATATTTTGCTTATAATTCAAATTCGCAATAAAACCCATGCAAGCTAATTATTAAACGAGAATATCAATTTCAGCTACACTTCATATTATAAGTAAAAACGTATTTACAAAACATACGTAAATATTATCGCAACTGAAATAAATTGCATCTCGCTGCATTGTACAGAATTAGCTTGAAATTCTCTCTCATGCGAATTGTTTAACTATATTTTTTACGACACCGACGGAAACGGTGAATCGTAAACAAACAATATTTATTTTAAAAAGTAACACCACTGACAACAATATATATTCAACGTTTTACGCTGCAATATTCTGTACAATCTGTAAAAGGTAATACTTGAAAGCAAGTAACATTAGTTTCATTGAAGAAATGCATTTGCACTAAATGGTTTATAATAAGCACAGCTGAAAAGTTTATTAAACTTTATACACGAAAAATAATTCGTTGTTGCTCAACCCTGTGAGACCCGAAAGTGCACGTATCGGAAGTAACGCTGCTTTTTCTCGCTCGATTAGTCTATTAATAACACTGTTTTTGAAGACCAACGAGAATAACATCGGATAATTAGTTCGACCCTACTAAAACCGTGGGCAATGAGGACGTTTTTATTAGAGTTAAAAATCGCTCCTAATGAATTTTTATTGGCGAATCGGTTTGTTTTGCAGGCCTCCCGCGGAATAAAAGTATGGCCCGAAGCCGCACACATGAAAGTCAATTGGATTCGGAAATCATTCGCTTTGCTATTGAATGCTCGAGGAGAAGAAACACGAACAACGGCAACAATTGACTCGAAGATGTTAATTTACGTTGCCAGTGAACAAACGAATATTGAAACCATTTTCGTTTGTTTAATCATGCGTTATGTTTAATTGTTGAACTTGTCAACCAACGTAGACCGAGTGATGATTGATGCAATCATCTCTTGTTGCTCCTAATCAATTAAACGAAGCAGTCTGGTTCTGTAAATGTTGCGTTGATAGATCGTTTCCGAGCGCTGAATTATTTCGATTTGCGCGTCTTCGCAAGAGTAAACACTTTTTCATGTGCGGCGAATTAATAATCTGACAAAGCATCAATTAGTGTTTTGCTATCAACGTTAGGCCTTATACGTAACATCGCTGATATTATCGCGATGATTGCACAATATTGTTTGCTTACATAATGAAAATATGGATTTGTAAACACTCGGCCAAATATAGAACGCAATAATATAAAAAAGCGTAATTAACTTCTTTGCTATTGCATGAGATCACCTTTCTGTTCGATAATTGAAACGTAACGATCAAGTAAACAAAGTAAGTTTTGTTGTTAATTAACATATCGAAAAAGAGTAAAAGAGATTGACGCGTTATTTATTTTGCATTTGATTTATTTATTCATTATTTATTTTTTTCGGTAATTAATTCACGTTAATTAAACATTCATGATCCAGTTTGAAACTTATTTTGCCATCAAAATCATATATCGTTGACATTTTCCTCAGATTCATATTTTCCCGACCATGTTTTATTGGACCAGAACAAATATCACATTATTCATTAAAAACGTCAAACAAAAACGAATATATTGCTTCGTCTATAGCAAACTTTCGTTTATTTATATTAAATTATCTGATGTGGTACGTATGTCGATAAAAAAAAGTCCAATCTGGTTAATCAATCGATAAAAACGCAGTAAGAAAGTATCGTATATCAAGATATCGAAAAAACGATAGTTGGATCTGATCACCACAGTGCAATCTGTAACAGATCGCTGGTATTATTATCGATTAATCGCCAATTCCATTTTATTTTTACGTCATGTTATTTTATTTTAATTGAATTGTATAAACGACATTTGTTACGCAGGAAATTTAATGCTTACGTTACACACTATAACAATTTTGTAACTCAAGTATATTAAATTTATTCCTACCTATGTGTAGATTTATTTATCACGTATAAATATTTCTAAATTTCAGTAATTCAATTTCTACCTAGGCGATTCAAAGCAAAAATCACTTAGTAGATTTTGGAATAATATTTCTCTGTGTTTGGAATATTTATTTATTTATTAATATCGAATTTAAAATCATTTTGTACATTCTCAAACAGTCATTTAAATTTACTTTAAGTCCGGAAGCGGTATTACTGACGCGTTGACGATACGGGAAACCAATCAGTCAACTCTAGTTGTGCTTAGAAACTCGATGAATTATAATCGTGTCTTAATCGCATCAGCCAGTAACGCAACGTAAGGCGGAAAATTAATTCCCCATGTATTAAACATTGCAGACTATACAATATTAATATACGTTTTCAATGTGCCTAATTTAAAGTCGAATATTAAGATAAATTTTCAAAATTGTTACTGTATATTAAGTAAAAAGCCATATATCAATTACCTATTCACATGGAAAATTATCCCATTAAACTATAATAAGTTAAAGCATTTCAGTGTCGAAATAATATTGAATTGAAGTTAATTAATCTAGTGGCGAACGTATTGACCACTTGTATCATTACTGGTCAAATATTCTACTGAAATAGATTCAATACGGGTCAGTGTTAATTCAGCGTTAATTTCAACTATATAGTAAGCTGGCTTGTTTGAATATGTTAAGCTAAACAATATTATTGAAGTGATTGGTTAAACTGTTTCATCAACACTTTCTACCAAAGTTGAAATAAACTTTTCCCCATTATTTTATATCGAATATCCAGATATTCATATGAACTATGTGGATTGTTATTTTAAATATTTTTTAACAGTTGTCACACTTTTAAACATACTCATTTCGGTTGAAAAGGAAATAAATATATAAACGCAGACAAAATGTAAACATACGAAATGAGAGAGGAAAAATAAGCCATTCTTCTTACCTTTGTTTATTTTTTGTGTTTATATGCTTTACTGTAGTATCCTTTAGAACCAAAATAATTATTTTTAAAAATGTATCAATACAGACATGACATTGGATTTTCAAGTGCGTAGAAAATTTGAATATCAAAACTGTTGTTACAAAATCACGTGTTTGTATATAAGTTAGGAAGAGTTTAAAATCAATCCAGCGAACTTGAGACTGCAACAAAGCAAGCAAAAAATTATATTTCCATGGATATTAATTTTATGACAGACATTATTTTCGTTTTGTTGATTCCGAAAGTTAAGTATCTATAAGGAAGTTGAGAAGCAAGCTCTGAAAACGCGACAATACCAAAACAATTTTATGTACGTTTTTGAAGGTACACTTATGAGCGAAACTGCATCACTTTATAACCGAAGTGCTCAAGAACAGCACCGTAATTTTCTATGTGTGACGATAAAAGGGATTATGATATTTCCCACGAAAGGGTGTGTCGTTAACTTTGGAATACTTTTGAAGGAGACGTTTTATTATTTTCGAGCACCACCACCCCGTGTGCTATTTTAAGCATTCCACGCATTTAAAATTCAATGCTGAAATGACCGAAAACGTTGAGTAAAATTTAGTAATCATATCCTTTGATAGTTAACTGCATTGCAACATTTTCATAATCTCTTGACAAAAACACTTGTAATTTTCGATAATCAATTAACAGAATATCAACTCAGTAAATAACATTTCAATAACTTTTTGAAAATTGAATGAAAGCGTTTGTCTTTTCATCCGTTGAACCAATTGACTGTTCCCATTTCCTTAATTATGCTTTCAAAGTAATTGTGTTAGAAAATGAACATTATTGCTTTTAAAATTGACTTTCGAACTTCCATTCGCGCCTTCATTTTGCAGTAATTTTTTACATCATAGTCGTATCGTTCTTTTCATTACTTTAATGCTTAACTAACCTTGTAAAAGACATTTTTTAAATTGAAAATTATCACATCGGGATTAAAACATTACTTTTCATTAAGGAATATAAATCATGATTTAAAGATTGCATTTTTTTTTTTTTTTAATTCATTAAAATTTGTACACGTTGATATTTATATTTTTTTGTAAACGAGTTATGAATAAAGCAATTTTTTGCTTGCAAAGCATGCAAAAGCATGCAAAACTGTAATGAACTTTCGAAACGAGTCTTTGCATTATTAATTAAAAATAATTAACATAAGCATTCGTTTGAAATAAAGGATCTCTGTTCGTTTAAATACAATTTATTTATACAAACAATTGCACGGTAAAGAAACAGTTAATTTTACAAATAGCTTCTTGTATCATTTGAGACATAAAGGTTGCGTGTTTCTACTTGCAATCGATGCAAGTGGATTAAACCGTATTTACCTGATATACTTTATCTTAAAGCAATGTGATAACTTCACGTGAACCAATATTTTTGTGAAAAAGGAGAATTTTTTGTCTTCTAAGTGAATAGCATCTATGCCGTTTCTACTGTTGACCTGATAAGTTACTAAATCAAATCATTATTAATCTATGATTTGAAGTTTGTATACAAATAACATAAATGTGATATTCTTTGAATAAGTCACTTTTAATGTTTCATGCAACACAGTTTTGTCAATATACGAATGTATTTACTGTTTGCAATCACGAGTGATATCATTACAATAAGATTTAAATTTTAATTGCTATCACATTACATTGACTCACAAGAGTTGCAACAAACTTACAATCAAATTAATTGGATAAATTAATCAAACAACAATTTACGGTCTCCTAATTAATTACTATAACTTATCCAATTATCACTACAACGAATTGCTCATTAAACAATCTTGCTTGCATTTATCGCAATGGACAAAAAATTAATTTCCTGCAATAAGTTATGCAAGGAATTTAATTAAGTATGCGTACGCCGACACGTTTGGTTTCGGATGTGTTTGTATTTCGATAACGATGGCGCTTTTTGTCTCTCAAGAATCGTAATCTGACCTATATATGGAATCGAATAAGACTGAGCACGCTTAACTCAGTTATCGTCGAACTTCTGATCCAATTAGTTCATTAGCACACACGCGAAAACTTTTTTTGTACATTTATAACCGTAATTTCAGATACTTCACAACAATGCATTGCAAATCAGTAATTTCCAATTCCGTTCATTTGTTCGTAAAGCATCTCAAGAGTAATAAACTCAATTTTGAATCGTTCCAATCGTTTGTTTACACTATTCCATACACAAATAATGTCTATAAACACTAATTTCATTCGTACGTAGTTACCTTATAAACTTGGTCAATGTATCTTTTTCAGTGACAAGATACCTTCTTGCTCTTATTTAATTGAAATTTCAAACAAAGTAATTACTAAAGTTTCAACGTTTATTTCGATGACAAACTTAAACAATGAAAGCACGTTTTTTTTGCGAGATGGCATCTGAAAGAAACCATCGATTGCCAATAAGAACAAGAAAACTAATTGCAGTTGTTGTAAGATAGTTCGATCAAGATTGATTGTGAAATAGAACTTTGCGAATAATAATTGTAACAGTGATACTCTAAACATTTCGCCATTTTCAACTGCATCATTAATTTGAAGTCGTTGCAGTTTAATGTCTGCAATGTTGCAGATTTATACCCCGTATTAATCCGTTACACAGAACATCCAATCCAACTATAAAATGTAAATCGGACTGTAAGCAAGTTTCAGTCTGTAATAAAATTCTCGTCTGGCTGGTGTGTTTCAATATCATTTTCGCGTAACCGAGAAAAGGGAAGCGTTTGATATTGTGTTATCAAGCTGGTATATTGTTCTATTTTACTTAAGACGCAGAGCTTAGTTGAACCATGTCTTTGGTGTTTTCTGGTAAACTAATTGGGTCATCGTATAAATCTTCGACAGCAATCTTTAAAACGCCGGTGATGTCTACAATATCAGTAGCTCACTTAAAGATTAATGAACTTTGCGTTCTATTCACTCTCATTTTTATCATGCCGTTATGCCAACAAATTAGTATATGTAAGTATTATTTGGAGAAGACGTTTAATAAAAAGAGGCCAAAGGTTTTTATTACTCTGTTAGAAGTAGACTGGTAAGCTGAGAACCTTAGATTGCAGATTTAACTATCTATAAATAGTTTATTACCAATAAACCAAAGATAGCTTTTTGCAATCACTGAGATATGATGAATTTGATTTTCATTTCGAACAACTGAATCTCGAGCCATCTAAATATTGCTAAAATTATTAAATAGAATCGTTCATTTAACAATATAATTATAGCATTATATTGGATGATGGTAAATAAATGTTTAGAATCTTGATAGTATAGTAAAGTATAATTTATCACTGACGATTAAGCGATTTTGGTTTTATCTCATACAAATTTATTATTTATTATCAGGAGATATAATAATATGATTATACCTTGATAGATATATTAGATATCATCATTTGTCACTGATTGTATCAGAATGGACAACTTATTCGATGTACTATGATCCGAGTTTTTCACGTGTTCCATAAAAAGCTGACAGCATGTGATCAAATATCATGTTTTAAGATCTTTTTTGATTGAAAAATTAACCAATCGTCTTTAATAGTAACCCACATTGGTTTGCTAAACCATCCACACCCTGAACTCCTTTGACTGAACTGGGCGTGGTCTGTAGATCAATACCATAAAAACTCCAACGAACAACCAACACGTGAAATTTATCTTAACGAATGAAACTCGTATCGTGATATTATAAGATTTTCACCGTAAACTGTACACATATCTCCAGATACTTCTTTTGAAAGTTGGAAATAAAAGATTGTCGAACTTGCTACTCGTATATCTTCACATTATTATTACTTCATAAAGTTTTGTATCTTTTCAAACAATGTCGCATATTAGTTATAGTAACAACCTCAATAATACTTATTCACGTACTATTCGACATATTAAAATGGTACAACGATAATGTTTTAAATATTTACACATTCAAATAGTCAAAAAAAATCAAATATAGTACATTATATAAATCATCACATTCACTGTATTCGTTACTTTTCAAATTGATGACTAGACAGTAATGTGTTTTCCAGTTGAAAAGAAGCGTAAAAATGTTTGCTCGCTCGTCTGGCAAAGCAAGTTACTGGTCCATAACCGTTAACCCCGCGGTAATTGCAAGATTGCGCTGTTAATTGCTGTCGTTGCAAGTTTAGGCTATCGCTCGTATGTAGCGGCCAAACGTCATTTCTCGGCCATTTCTTCCGACAAGCTTCGAGTAAATTATCTTTTGACATAGCATCCTGAAAATCGATTAAATATTCCGTGTGGCCACAAGCTACGATATTCATTTAAATGTAACTCCTCTTACAGTATTTATATATTTGAGAAGTTTCTTACGTCTTGAAAAAAAGAGAAAGAAAAACAATGGAATGGTAAAATCATTACTTCAAAATAATGGAAGCAAATTTACTCGATATATTAACCTTTTTACATTTATCGTCGACAAAAATTGATCCTCATGAAGCGATTTATCGGCCGAAAAATTGAAGCTTATTTTTTAACGGATAAACTCTCGAAAAGCGGCAGATAAATTGTCTTTGGTTCGATTCATTCTTTGCCTCCAATCGATAAAATTACGGTTTGAACTGCTTGTCAGCGTGCAGGTTGCACTTTAAGGGAAAATTATCGAAGTGTTTAGAGGAGAACTCTCGAAAAGAAGCATGCTCGCAGTACAACTTTTGTGCCTTTCAACTATCACGTCCCAATTTCGATCCAGGCCATTGACTTTGCCGGAGTTATAGGCACGAAGTTGTGTCTGCAATTATCGAACGTTTTCTATCGACTTATTGGAATGATTTATATTTCGACTATCAATTCCCCAGGCCTGTCTTTATTGTCTCCGGACTAGAGCGAATTCCAAAGTTGGCACAAACTTTTGACATAAGCTCGCAATCGTAGAGTTAACGCGAAAGCTTTGATTGTATTTCAGATATTAACACATCCAATTTCACAAGTAACGAGAATATTTGGACGAAAATGATCACACAGAAACGTAGACAAAGAGCACTTTCGAAGGATTACTTTGAAAATTTTACCTTTCGTCTTATCTTATGATGAAGGCGATTTTCAAATCATGTCCCATTATTCAAGAACTTTTGTTAACATTGTTCGACTTAAACGTGGTTTAATAATTCGCGTTCGTCTCAGTTAAGAGAAATTTCATCCTATCGCTTTCAGTCACCTATGTTCAGTTATCCCGAGCAATTTCGTATTTCGATGGTGCACAATTTCCAAACACGCACACGAAGAAGCAGCTCATGTTACATATTACACAACTGTCAGAGACATTCTGCCTGTGCCTGTCTCCATCCTCCAGTGAAATGTTGTTAATTAAAGAAAAAGTTTAAATGTACGTTTGATTTCAATTTTAATTTCTAATTTGAGAAAAAGCGTTGATTAACTAGGCAGACTTAGAAGAGTGATTTTCATGTTTTGTGAAAAAATATACTTTCATTTTTCTGCTAATCTTTGTTTTTCAAATTATTGCAACTTCTCGTGACAATTCAATTGCAAATCGTTATTGCGACGCTCTATTTATCATTTTAGCTACATTTTAGCCAGAAAAACAAGGCTAAATTGCTGACAAACAACGTAATATTTTATTTTAGCAAAATGAAACGAGATTGTCGAAAGTGCACAACTAGCACCTTCATCTTACTTTTCTGCAGATTCATTTGGAGTACGCTTTAAGTGCAGTTGCTCGTTGTCAGTTGCGAGCAGTTCCAACCCTTCCACACTCACGTCGAAATGTACTTTGTGAATGTTAGAAATTTGTTACTTTAAAAGAACTGGGAATAGGAATTTAAAATACGTGGAAAATCCATAATCGTGTCTAGCATTTTCGCCTTTCTTCGTAACCTGCGCTAGCGACACTTTCATCGAAGAAATATTTTACCTTTGAAAAAATTTTATGTATTCAACATTTTCTTATGAAATATTACATCAAATAAGAAGAGTTTCTTTTTGTAAGAAATTTAATAAGCGATTTTTACCATAACTTTGTATGGTTATTTGACGATAAAAATGCACAATAAAATATTAATGATAAAATTCAAATGTAAATGTCACGTAAGTTTTGTGAACGACATAACTCATTACTATTTTGACTTGTTTTAACAGCACTATGCCTTCGGATAGCATGGATGACATCGAATTAAAGAACATTCAGCTGCAATTTCCGCCACTGAGGTACCTTACGAGAGATGACAGTTCGGTACGGGAGGAACGAATTGAGACCGATAAAGGTACAATACTTGTTGCTGTCCAAGGAAATCGAGGGAAACCCGCTATTCTTACGTATCATGATTTAGGCCTTAATTGTAAGTATTGCAGAAACTAACACAAAATATTTTATTTATAATTTTTATCATCATTATTCACTGTCATTATAAATTTTTTGTTCACGGCGTGTTAAAATTATAACTAAGACCTAGTTTTTTGACATCTTTGTCGAACAAAACGAGAAATTTTGATCTGAAATATTGAACCCAAAATGATGTAAAGCAGTCTAATTAAGCGTATGCATACTTGGACGCTCTCCAACAATTTTACGGGCAAAATACCGATAAAGTAGCACTGTTTCCTTGCTAACGATCTTGTCAAATGTCCAAATTGATGTCTCGAAGAAATCAAAAAGGGAAAATCAAGTGAAAATCATTTTTTATATTTAATGATTAATTGTACAAATTTCTAATTCTTAAAAGTATTAAAAAAATAAATAATTTTGAATTACCAAAGAACTCAATCAGTTGCATTTGTATTTAAATTAAACTCATTATTTTGTAGTTTACACTTATATGGATTTAGAGTTTTTGTACCCTTCAATTTTTAAATGTGTTTGACAATAAAGTAATATAAATGCAATGTACGCTTAAATCAAATTTTAAATAATGCATTTTAAATGGTCACGTTCTCACTACAAAGTAAGCCTTTATCGTATTAATTTTTGCGACAAAGTAATTTTTCTATAATTGTACCAGTGTATAGATAAATAGATAACTCACATTGAAAATATCCATTTTTCGTCAAGAGATTAAATTTTAATATCAGAGTTATTATTTGAAATATGAAAAAGGAATGCATACTTATGGATAGAGAATAAAATGTTAATAAACTATCTATGAAAAATTACGCAATGTACATTTTTAGATATCTCGAGCTTCCAAGCCTTTTTCAATTACATCGATATGCGCGTCCTTCTTGAAAACTTTTGCGTTTATCACGTAAACGCCCCAGGCCAGGAGGAAGGCGCTCTAACATTACCAGAAGAGTAAGTGTATTTTCTTGTATTTAAGTTTACAATTACTCTACTGATTTTCGAAATACATTTCCTGAAAACGTTAAAATACGTGATAATAATAAATATATAAAATTATACATCAAAATGTTTTACTAATGCAAAAATACACAGATGCATACTTATTAAAAAAAAAGTATATGAATTAACTAGTAACTATTTGTGAAAAGTTAAATTTATAATATAAATTAAATCAAATTTAACAAAAAATTTAATGTAACTAATTAGATCCCCCGTTGTCACTTTTTTTATCCTGTAATGATTATATTTTAATTGAAAGTGTCACAGAGCTTTTACGATTCATTACGACTAATTAGCACAGTTTGCATGAAGTGCAATTACCAAATAGATACATACACATCTGAATTTCAAACTCATTGTACTTCTCCGTTGTATACATTCAACGATCAACTGTGAACCACTACTATTAAAATTTCGATGATAAAAATTAATGATAAAAAGTATATAATAATGGACTTATAAAACACCTGCAGTTCTACAACTACTCATTAACTTTTATATCATTGCCTTTTCCCTTTCTTAAACTACCGATGTCATAAAAGCTGCATTGCGGGGTTGCATGCAACTTTTTCATTTGTCACGTCACTCCAAATATTCTACCACACGTTCACAAAATGTGCAAAGCTCAGTGAAATATCGCAGAACGTTAATCATGAAAATCAGCCAATCATTGAATTCTGCGAAGAAAAAATAACGACTGATGAAATGCTGAATACACAATGGCAACTAATAAATACTTCATTATCACGATGCTTGCCGTTGACTGGAAATTGTCATGTCGAACTTCGTGCTGGATTCGAGCGCGATGTCGTGCAGTCGCACGGAACAAGACAATCAAATGTTTGTTCGAGGGTATGTAAGGCAACCAAAAGCCGTAATGGAAAATGAAAATTCGACTGATGAATCCAGAACAAACATTTGCATTAGGTAACAAGTTTGAGGAAGTTCCGTTTGCGATTCGACCGCAATTATCGTTGCTGTGTGCGTTAAGTGCCCCGCGCCGCGATAACCGTAATTACAACACTGCCTCGAAAGAGACATCTTATACGCGACTAATTACGAACGCGCCCTACTTCATTACGAAATGGCATTGTTTAACGATCAAACGTCGAGCGCCGATCCCTGCAATGCACTTTAATAACGAGCCTTTGTTTTTAAAGCTACGTTTATCCGTCCATGGACGAGCTTGCGGAACAATTGCTGTTTGTACTCGGTTACTTCGGCTTGAAGACGGTGATTGGCTTTGGCGTTGGTGCAGGCGCAAATATTCTTGCGCGATTCACCCTGGCGCACCCGGAGAAAGTGAACGCACTCTGCCTCATCAACTGCGTGTCGACGCAAGCAGGATGGATCGAATGGGGCTATCAAAAGCTCAACGTACGTCATTTGAGATCGCAAGGCATGACACAAGGTGTGCTCGATTATTTGATGTGGCATCATTTCGGCAGAGTAAGTGTCACGACATTCAGTTCAATCATAATTACGCGACGAAGTAATTTCGTTGAGATGATGTCTCTGAATAGAAATTGTATCTTTGATGTTCTGGGTTAAAATTTATTAATTTTAATTTTTGTTTCGAAGTCATCTTACTTCGAGTTGAAACTTTCATATTGAGTTTATAATTTCATATCGATTAGCGTGCAATAAAGTAGTTGCGTACGTTTTGTAGAATTGAAAAATAAATATCATCATATAAAAAGTACTATCAAAACGATTGAAAAATTAATGAAAAGTTATAAAGAAGTATTATATAAACAATAAGCATGTTTGAAACAGTGAGCATTTAGAATTGATTGTGTTATATTAAATGTTATTATCAAAATTTATATTATGTCGTTGAATCCATTTTTGTGTGATATATATAGTTTGCGAAATGTACATTCTTAAACGTATAATTTAATGAATAAATGGTATTTTTGGGTAAAAGAATGATCAATAATTAATCGCAATGTTCTTTTCCTTTCGTATACCATTAAGCATATGCTAATTCGGTACCGTGAAAGATTTGCGGTTCGCAAAACTCACGTACATTTCAGCTTAACAAAGTATATCGCTTATATTTTATTTTTACTCGAGAACGATCGATATTTTAGCGTGCTCTTTGACGTCAAACAGTCAGAAAGTTGAAATACCACTGTATTTTTTACGATCAAGCATATTTTTGCAGATTAAATAATTACGATTGTCGCAAATGACTAGAGTCTTCAAATTGTTAAGAAAAAATTTGGATTTCATTCTTTAAAAATAAGTTTATGTGTCAATTACAGTTGGCCGGCTAAGTAGCCATTGATTGAAAAGATTTAAGCGACAGTCTGACGAACCGAGTTAGTGGAACAAATAAAAATAAATTGAAGTTGTGGTGGGAAATTAAATCTACTTGAAAATAGCTTCTAATGAGCAATTGTGGAGACTATGTTGCTGGAAAATTAAAGTTACATTAGCAATCCGTAGTTACTTAAAGAGTACTAATTAAATTTATTCTTAGATGTCTTTTCTATTCAAAAGCGGTCAAGTTTTATTACTAATAAAAGTCAACCGCAGATGTTGATCGAACTCGCGAATGGTATTGATTGAATTGGTTGAGGTACATCATTTATTGTGTATAACGACGGTGCATATGGGTAATGCTAATGTCAAAAATATCGATTCAAGAATAATTATGATTATAACACAAGATAAGTGATAACGTGTACGACACCAACACTGAAATCGATAAAATAAGAGTTTGTAAGGAAAAAAATAACTTAACAAAAACTGCTGACTTACTTAGAAAAACATAAATGTACTAGTAAAAAGAGAGACAAAAAAGGAAAAACGTAATATTTGCTCATTCAGTCCAAAATTAATGGCACTTCTACAGTTACGACCTACTGAGTAAACGAATTTTAATAGATGAAATGGTCATTTTCTTGTCGTGAAAAATAAAATCTGTTTTTATTTATCGTTTATAATTATCCTTGGACGTAATATTTTATCAAATTTGCAATTAGAGTATATCAACAATTGTAATTTGTTTTAAATGAAAAACGAAATATTGTTTATTATGTTTCATATTTTAAAAACAAGTGATGAAAATTTGTAAAAGTTTGTTTTTTCGCGTAGCCACTTTGATCTCGTACCTAATTTTGCTGCATTACCTACGGGAAAGCTTTTTACGTAAGTTTCCGTCGATAGCGTTTTCATGTGAGTTGGAAAATTGGATTACGGCACCGTCAATTCCAAACATTTCGTTTTCTTCTTCTGTCAACCTTTAAACTATATCAGTACCATGAGAGCAAATATCAGGTTTTACACAAAAGCTATTAACTCGTACTTGATGAAATGATTAAGAAAAAAGTTTAAAAAATTTATAGTTTCATAACTGACTTGAATTTTTTACTCCTCTTAGATGTGCTACAAAAAAAATTCAGATTTAAAGAATCTATATTTCGTTTAGAAGCAAATAAACTATACTAATTTTAGATCTTTCTTCTTAGTTGAATCTAAATTTTGAAATTTAAGGCATAATCTGACGAAAATATAACTTTACTGTTTTTTTTTTATTTAACTTTACGATCCATCAAATCCATTTTATTTTTTCAACTTGTATGTTTACAAATGAATCTTTCTTTCAAAAAGCGATCTATGATACTAGGTCGCAAAAGTTTGAAATTATACATTCGACTATTATATTTTCAAACAATAACGATTTTTTTTCTTTTTTTTTATACAAATTGCACGATATTTTACACAAACTGCAAATGAAACTTTATTTTCACCCCAATTTGATGCAACCATTGTTTTCAGGGAACTGAGGAAAGAAATCACGATTTGGTTCAAGTTTACAAGAAATATTTCGAGCGTCAAGTCAATCCCACGAATCTTGCACTTTTCATCGACAGTTATGTTCGTCGTACAGATTTAAACATTACTCGTGAACTGGATCCAACTCGTAAGAAGGAAGGATTAACTCTTGGAGTTCCAGTAATGAACATCACTGGTGCCTTGAGTCCTCATGTCGACGATACCGTTACGTTAAATGGAAGATTGGACCCCACTAATAGCTCGTGGATGAAAGTAAGTTGCAACAAATGTTTGATAAAGCCTATATTCGGTGGTCACCATTTAACCAAAAGTAATCTTTTCATTTTTTGAGTCATAATTTGCTGCTAATAAAATCTACATCTTAATTAAGATATACAGATGACTTAGAATTTGTATAAATATTGTAAAAATATAAACTAAAACTTAATTCATTTATTGTATAGCTTTTTATATTCATTACATTAAGTAGTAATTTTTGAGAGGAACAAAATCTATTCAATTCTTTTGGACTTTATATTGTACTAACTATGCAGCATTACAAATTTATGACGTCATAATATTACTCTGGGGAGAAATTTAAAAACGTAATCAATAATTTTGATGGAAGCATAAAATGATAAATATGCGACGAAGAATAAAATCAATTTCAAAAAGATTATGATTTTGAAACATAATATATATATATAATTTATATATATATATATATATATAAATTATATATATGTCTAAGTTATATATATAGATTGAGATGCTTTTTTTTATTTTGTTCGTCAAATAAACAAACGGAATAATATTTACCGAAATTGATTCAATGAATTAATTAAATTTTAATTACATTGCAAATAACAAATTATATTTGCTTCAAAATTTCATATTCATATATATTTAATTTATTATGCTTGCATACATTTATTACTAAAATTCTCATTTCATTAAATCATTTCAATTTTATTTCAATTAAAAAGAGATTTGAAAGTAATCAAATAAGAAGAAATAACAAATAACTTTTACTGTTCCGCAATTAGTAACAAAGTTTGAATTCAAAATTATATAAATGAAATCGACAAAGTCAAAAGTTATTTCTTTTTTCTTTCTGATTTCGTTTTTATTATTATATTGTATTTATCCGTCACAATATACACGAAGACAAAGTTTGATCGTCTAATTTTTGAATCACACTTCCACTACAGCAGTGTGCGGTACCATATAATGGTACATTATTGGTTTAGTTTGGGAATATGGTACGTTTTGTTATTTTAAAATTCTCTTATTAACAATGTAAATATCGTATATTCATCGTTATTTCAATTTTGTTCTGTTTCAAAATTAACAAAATATCATCAATGATAATTTATAATTTACGGTATGACAATTTGATAATTCATGGTAATTTTTAATCCAAAACTGTCTGTCTATACAAAAATATTGTTTTACAGAATATATTAAAAAAAAATGTGCATTACTCACTTGTAAAAATACATCATTTAATGTAAATTGGTCGACGTTACAGATCTCCGATTGCGGCATGGTGTTGGAAGAGCAGCCTGGAAAAGTTAGCGAAGCCTTCCGACTGTTTCTCCAAGGCGAGGGATATGGTAAGTGAGCGTCGCCGTAAATCCGCTATAATTAGAAACAAATTAATTGTCGATACTCGTTTGATTTCATCGATGCGCATGCGAGCGCGTGAAGTCGTGCGAAGTCACGGGTAGCACAAGTGATCGCGTTCATTAGATGGCAACCTGATGTCGGATAAAGCTCGACATAAGAGGAACCCTGGCGCGCGATCTCTTATGCTTCAGGCTCGAAAATTGGTAGACGATGATAATAAAGATTAACAAGTGTCGTTTAAAGCAAATAACAAATACATAAAAGATGAACAAAAGAATAAATAAAAGTAATGTTAAGTGTATTTGAATGACTTTTCTTCATCGGTCTTGCATTACAAAACACATACGCCTATCATTGTAGATCGAACAACGCTTGTATGTTGGCAAGATAAGCGATGCGTTGATTTACGTTCGCCTGCGTTGTTGCGAGTATTTTTCGTATATTTTCAAAGTGTTCGTCTGTTTAGACAGAGGCATACACTTGGAGTGCAGTCTAAAAGCTCGCGCGATAACGATCGTACTTGAATATTTCCGTCGAGCGATCGGCTCGGAGGCATATAAAAAGATTGCTCAAATGCTGCTGTTTCGTACTAAAACGTTACATTCTTTCATTGCCGATGCGTTGACGAAAATCTGTTTGCAACAAATGGATTGATTTCGATAAAAATACTTTGCCCGTGAGGATTCGATTAATCTTGAAATACATTTTCGTAGTCGGTTTAGTTACAGTCAAGACTAGAGCTGATCGTTGACCTATGGAATTATTTCAATTGAATTAATACGTATTCACTGACAATTGTAGTTGCAAAAAAGTTGTTTTTTCTGCAGTTTTATACTAGACAAAATTTGTCGCAGCAGTCATTTACGTCTATGACGTTAATATTTAAATGCGAAATAATGGTATAAATGTCGGTAGTTATTTTTAGTAACGCAACGCGACTTAACAAAAAAGAATCTGTGATTACTGATCATATAATCAAAACTCTTATATTTAAAATATAAATAACTTTGTTACGAATCTTTTTGTAATTCATCTTATATTTTATTTATTGATAAATCGATTCATAGTGTGTTCAATGAATCAGGAAGCTTATATTTTATATGATATTCAATTTAGTCGCTAGACATACGACTGTTTTCTGTCTTAATTATTTAATTCAGAAAATATTTTATGAAACGAAATATTAAGTATATAAATACTACAATATAATGTTTATACAGTGATTAATATTTACACAGAAACTTAGTATGAAATTTACTTGATTCAACAAGTGAAATCGTGTAAATTCAAACAACGATCTATTGTAAATAAACAATGTTTACAAAATATTTGCAAAAATATTTCTAAATTTAAGGCACTTTTAGCTCTAGTACTGTCAATTAATATTTTCAGTCTACTATTCAAGCAATACATTCTTTTTGTATGTCAATTTAAGTGACAACTTTGAAGTTGTGCTGTTGACAAATGTCAGAAAATATTTTTTCAAAACAACCACAGTAACTCAACACAAATGATTTGAAAAAACGATTGATCTGCCAAATTTCATATTCTACGAATTTTCACAATTTTAATTATCATTAAAATCGAAAAACAAAATCTGATAATTACTTTTATGAAAAACAATTTTAGCAATAAGTAATCAATCATTATTTATGGTACTTTTCATTCCGTTCCCTCCAAGAGTTTTTAGATTGCACTATAGTTTTATAATAGTTAGCTATCGAATTTGGCGAATAAAAAGAGTTAAGAAAAACGTTTGCTAATACTCGTCGATACAACATGTCGAGTCAACAAGTCGACGACCAGATTTACCTTCTTTAGAAAAGTTCCTTGTCTGTTTGGCTTTTGGTCACAGAAATACACTCGCACTTGTCACAATACACAATACGCTTTCCTCACGAACAGTTACAATCGTTCATATTCTAACTATTATAACAAATATTAATAATTGAATGAATAAATAAATAATAAATATATATATTGTAAACATTAATGAAATGAGAGTAAAGTCCATAACTGAATTTAGCAACAATTCGAAGGCAACGTTACAGGGTTGGTTTTGTCTTTCGACTCACATCGGTGACCAATAATTTTGTTTTCTTCTTTCGTTACTGTGAGCCCGCCTTGACTCGGGCGGGCTAACTTTTTCAGTTTCATTCTTTCTGTCCGGTACAAACGACAATGTGATTCAAAGTGACAAAATTATGGAAACAGGGTACTCGAAGGAACAAAATAATTTTGATTTCCCCAACTAGTCTACACAATCCTCCTTTGGTTCCGTTTTAATTAATTCAGGTCAAGATTGCATTGAATTGCTTGTGGGCACGCGTGACCTGTACAATGTTAATCCTCAAAGTCGTTCTTACCTTTGTATCATCGTTGTTATTGTTACTCTGTACCATTACTGTCTGTTTATTCTAGGATATGTATGAAAACTCTTCATCCTGTACGAATGGCTTAATGTTTCAGTGGGGATGGGTTTTAGCGTTCAAAGGCTGAATCGCGGACCCTTCTATTATTCCCGAAAAATTTGATTTCGATGATTGTCCAAGTTCATCAATCTTTTCCAACGAAAAGATAGAAAAGAAATATTATTCATTGATGCGTCGTCTCGAATTGAACGGGATGCCACGCTACACTAAGATCCAACCCCAAAGCATGAATGATACATGTACTTATCGATGGAACAGACACCTGCTCTTGAATTGATCAATAAACCAATTTCAATGAAATACAAACATGAATAAAATTTTAAACCGCATCTTTGAATTCTAAATTCGTCCCCTGAGTTTGCCTCGTCAGTCAAAATGTTGAAAAGCTAAAAAGATAGTTTAGACAGAAAGTTAGAGTCAGTGTTCGTTAAAGATCTTTTTTTTTATTATTGCAAAAGCAAAGTATTTATATTAAAACAAAAGTTGAAAAGAAGAAAAAACAATTGTTGACCAATTTGCGCATTTATTTCCCACGCGTCTCGGATCAATCGAGTGGTACGTATGAAACTTTACAAATTAACTACAATACGTAGAGATTAAATACGACATTATGACCGTCTTTATTTCGGCTTTTTCGCTAGAGTCTGCTTTTGACCAAACATTGCAATTAAGCTCTTTTCACGCGCGTAGTGTTTATTTTGTTGATTTAGAACGTTTGATAACACGGTTTTCTGAAAACCGATTGAGATGTTGAGCATGAATGACGATTGAAGAGAATCCATGGAAGAGAACGTGTTGGAAAGCCTTTTGTTTTAAGTTATAAAGCACGAGGAGCCACTTTTGCACGAGAAATATTCATCGACTTTTTGGTCGCCCGAGCAGATTGTACGTTTACTTGGACTGGAATTTTAACGACAAATTTTACGCCGCATTAAAAACGAAATTCTTGTAAATATTTTCTCTACACTATTAGTTGGCATAGAATTTAGCAGTAGATTTTTAATTGTCACTATACATAACAACTTCTAGCTAATGAAATAGAGTCGTCGCCTATCGTAATTTAAAATCACCAGGCACTTTTGTAAAGTTGATACAAGTTTGCCCACATATATGACACGAACATTTGTAAATGATTAAGAAAATCAAATGTAGCCTTATTAATTTTAGCATCGAGTCAGTGCCGCGATGCACTTGAATTAGAATTGCGATCACACTAATACAACCAAAGAGCTCCTCGTGCGGCTTTGTTAATTTTGAAAGTATATAAATAGTGTTTTTTTGTTTCTTATGCGTTTTAGCTGTGAGATCTCCGGCGAAGGCATCCACTCCGTTAACACCCGAAGGTAAATGTAATTAGGATTTGAGGCCGCAAGGAGTCGAGCGCGCTGTATCGGTCGATTAGGCCACGCCTAACCGTTAAGTAAGTCGGCATTGTAAAAATTTTGCCGGGAAAAAAGAGAGACTAACGATCGGGATGGTCGGGAATAATTACTAACACGCTGTAGGAACACTAACTCAATACTTTGCTCATCGATTTCCCGCATTTGACCTGCTTGGGAACTAACAAATTACGCTCTCGCCTAATTCGACTAACAGTCTCAACCGATGATGCCTCGGTTTATTGCAAACCAAATAATAACCGTCTACGTTACGTCACTAACTTGTCTTCTTTATTCCTGTGTTCATCACTTCATCGTGTCTCTCGTGTATCTTTTGTAATTTGTGTACTTGGTGTGCTAGATGTTACATCAAATCATTCATTTATTTGCTCTTCCCACAATTAATCTAGAAACAGTTATTCTCAATTTTCTGCCACCTTTTATCACCAATTAATCAATTCAGTGTACATAATTTTTAACCTTTTTTCAGTACGAACATTGTTTATGACTTGACGTAGTTATATAACATTGATTATTTTGAAAACGTTGTATTCTAATGTTCAGTCAGTGATTATATCTCGCTTGTTCATTCGATTTTATATTAGTCCTTCTTTCTTTCTCACGAATTTTCATTCCTCTGCTATGTTTGACTCCGTATCTTTCTTATTTACATTTTAAGGAAATATCTTCGGGCATTAAGTGTAACAGTTAGTACGTCACTTTTTGAATAATATATGATGCAAACACTGTAGCACTGCAAATGGTTTATGTAATACAATCATTTAATGCACGAGCATGATTGAAATTTATCACTTTGATCTTCAATAAAACCATACCTTTTCGAGCTAAAAATATTTAAAACAATAAACTTGCTAGACATACATACTTAAAAAATACTACATTTTTTTGTCTTTGAATATTATCGCAGGCTTGGAATTTAAAAATAATATTTTCGTAGATATATACTGAAAATAGTGTCACTGGTTTAACATGTAAACTTTAGAGTAATCGTTAAACATGTAAATCGTAAAAAACTTATTATTGGAAGTTAATTTTGTTCAATCATGTTCAATTTTTTAAATTACCAACGAAATTTTTAATCATTATACTTTATCTTTGAAAACGAACGCAACTTGTAGATAATATTTTACACAGCAAGATACCACTACACTATAAAATTTGTTCAGATGCACAATGCTTATTATTCATTATGATGCTTATTATATTGTTATAATGTTGGAAAGTATTATTACGAGTACTATTGCGAAAAATACTAACATTGCTGCTAGAATACATACAATTCACCAATATAGATCAACTTTAATAGGTGTTTTCCGCTCTGATTTCTGCCTCCCCAATAACAAAAATGATACCTTTTTAATTATAAGTTTCTCAATATATTCATTACTTATTAAATATTAATGTTAATTTAGTGTTATAAATTTGTTTATCTTTTTTATTTCAAAATAATTAATTTGTACTTTATATAATAGATATCAAATTATTAAATAATCAACTTATAAAAGAAATATTGCCCGGATTACAATTAAAATAACATTTCATAAATATTCTTTATAAATATAAATATAAAAATCCTTTAATATCTTTTCCTCACGACGTTCATCTCTTTCATTGTCTTTCTGCATATATTACTTTGCTGCCCTAATCTTCTTCCTAAATACAATCTTCATCTAAATTTTACTTGTTATACTTGTATATTTTACTTGTAAATTCTAACTATTTTTTTTCCGCAATTCATTTTATTTGTTTTGAGGTTCTCTTGATATTCAATTGTTTAAAATATCATTCAAACAATTTGCTTTTTAACTATGTAAAATATTAAGCTATTAATAAATTCTATGGAATTACAGATTGACGTTAAGTTTAAATGGCAAAAGAATATAGATTACACACAAATGAGGACAAAAATACTTTGCTAAATATAAAAAGTGTAACTTTTGTAAATAAATCGTGAACTGTAAACAGAGGATATTAATTTACAATTGGTTAGAGATCTAGAATCAAAACCACACGATCCACACTATCTCGTTGTCGCGAACTCAATAGACCACTGACACACCGATCACACTTTCAACTCCGCTTGCTTGCTTTTTCTCAAGCGCGCTTTTACAAATTAAAAGACATTACGATGTTAGTACAACCTGTCACTGCAAATTAATCTGCACGACTAATGTTCCGCAACTTTTGAGTCTTGGACTTGTTTTACGTTACATAGAAGTGTATGCCCTGTGATTGTGTTTGTGAATGTTACTTATAATATCAACTAACACAATTAAACTGCTCTGACAAATAAACAATTTTTTCATCGACTAATCATTATTGACAGATTTTACTACATTAATTCGTATTAGAATATAGGGCCGATTGATTTTGACATTGAGTAACTAGTACATAAACATATGAAATGTACACAATGATGACTAACATAGTACTTCTTGTTATGTTTCCAGTGGCTCCGCTGTCGCCATTAAAGATGGCTGATTACAGACTCGCCTCACTCGAAGGACTCAACCACATTTGCAGCAAGAAAATCGATTGGCCTACAGCTACTATACACATCACGGAAAATCCCATATCAGAAGCGATGGTTTGCTAAACGTCGACTCCTTTCCCCCCTTCATATGCCATTATTTGTACAAACGGAAATACGAAGCAAACTGGAATTTCGAAACGAACAACTACATATAAATATACATAGATATATATATATATACGTGTGAACGACCGTTGATTTTGCTTTTTTAACAAAGTGACCATTTCTTTCTGACACGCGTCAACTGTAAGTAGAAACAACCGAAAGGTCACAGTTCGCTAGACGACGTGCATTTTTCGGTTGCAACATGATCTCGTCTTTTAAGCTGAACATTTTCTTCATTGTCGGTGATTTTACATGTTGATTACATTTATAATCGCAATCGTCATCAGGCTGAAAGTATTATTACCGTGACTCGAGAGTCCGCTGGAATTGAACGCGCGAATCAGTTGCGTTACGTATATCAACTGGATTTCCAAATCCATCGAGTTTCGTCGATCCCTTTCCTTTTCCACTGTTACGCCTTTATATTACATTCCTTATTTGTTACGTTACTAATCTCACGACGCAACGTAACGTTTCTGCAATGATTACGAACGCTTGTTTATATACATCATCGAATTCGGTTCGAATATCGATTGCGTTTTCGCATCACGATACTTCTATAACATTGTATACGTTTCAGTTTGTCGAACTGGAAACGGAACATAACTGTAACCACTGATGTTCAATTAAATGTCTATAATTGAATCGAAAAAAATTAAATAATAATAATATTAAAATAATAGTAATAACTGCAGTTGTGCTTTGCAATAAAATTTCGAATTGTCACGTTCATTTAACACGTTTTGTACCACATATTTGTATGTAATTTTTCGTTGGAACGATTTGAAGAAACTCGTTTTTTCCGAATTACATCGCATCGAAGATGATGCATTCACGCGTGAATTTGAAACAACAACGAAGGAAAAATTATTACAATATAGCGAAGCACTGTGCGTCTCACAATAATGCTTTTTGTGTTCATACGTTAATGTTAATAGGGATTGTAACAATAGCCCAAAATTGCTCACGTTTTAATCGGTTTTACAATCACGAGTGACATTGAAAAAGCCGTTCAGATGTAATTTAAAATTGGTGGTTGTGATGTTTTCAAATCGGCAAGTTCTAGTCTTCCACACAGCAAAACATATCATTTACACATTTTTAAACGGAGGATTGATTGACGGGCTTGTTTTTCTACACGGTATAAATAAATATCATTTTTCATACGAAAAAAATGCAAACGTCATGAAAGAATGAACAAGTAATTTAAGAAGACGTTTTATTGAAAAATTTCACTTTTATATAACACCAAAAGTACAATAAGTCAAACGCTACGTCGAAATTTGAATTTTATCGAGAATTGTGGGCTTTACAAGCATTTCTGACACTGTCCTTTCCAAACCAAAAACGAAAAAAATAAAAGTTCTAACATATCTACAAGTTTTCTAATCGTTTTATAAAAACTCGCGTTGCAGAAAGTGTTCTGAAAATAAAAATCTCAATTTTTTGCTGAGCTGTGTGGGAAGGCTGGGATAGTCCCTGAAAAAATTCCATACGTGATAATGTATAATCCTGCATAATGTAAATAATGATGAGGTGCAAAATGTCTATATTATACATTATATGTATTATATTATATGAAATGTGAAGTCACGAATACATTTTGTTAATACTTATCGGGGAAAAAATTCTGATGAAACGACTACACATTTAATTCAGAACATCAAATGTTAAACAAAATCATCTTAATCTATCAGTAAAAATCATGTGTTCAAAAACCATCGCTTTTGAATTTTTCTTATTGAATTAAGGATTTTTCTTCTCTGGATCAAGATTGTTTTGACATTTGGCGTTTTACTTTAAATGTGTTGTTTATGTAACATTTTTTCCCTGTGTCAAATCTCATCGTTGCTAAATGTCACTATTGAATTATGAATTCAGAACGATAATAAAGCTTTTACACGAAACGTGGCCTAACAATATTTCAAAGGCGCCTACTGTAAGTTTTGCATTTCAGTGGAAAGTATAAAATATTTCCATGTAATATAATATGCAAGTCTAAAACGTTTTCATAGTTTGTAATTCGTGTTTCATTGCAAGTTACAGAAAGGAACGTAATTTTAGTCTCAACGGTTGCATTTTTTAAGACATTGATTGATATCCTGTTGATTATTAATTATTCTAGGAAGGGATAATTTTGTAATCTTCTGTAAAAAGAAAAAATCTATTCAGCTTACCACAGAAATACCAAAGAAAACGCTAATCGTATACTGACTGTACCAAAAATTTGAAAAAGAACCTTCTGCTTTGGCGAAGCAACAGATCATAAGGAAAAAGTAAAATAGACAAGGTAAAACTCGAGAAGGTAAAAGAAATGTAAAGCTAGTCGGGCAAATAATTTGTACCGCGTGGTACGTCGAATCTGCAGTAGATTTTCTGATTTTATCTTCGGAGCCTCTAGCAAGTGATATGATAAAACGTGCCTGCTACATGACTTACGTAGCTGAAAGAATCGATCGCCTTTAGTTTTCTATATTCTCTATATAAAAGCGATAAATATGTATAAAAGCATATAATGATTACATCAATTATTCTTCTTTAAACTTGATGAGTATATTGTTTGAATTGAAAGTCGCGGCAAATATTTTTATCATGTTGAAAATGCGCAACATGTAAGTGAAATTTTGTTTTTAACACTACATTTTTGACTAAGTGTTAGGAATATTTTTCAAATCCAGTACGAAATTATAAATTTCTCGCACGAACAATATACTTATACACTGCTTTATGATCTTGTCTATACTAACGTTAACGTGCGATTAAGTTTCAAATTATACACCACTGAAGTCCATTTTCGGAAATGTGTTTAGAAGTTAAGTACAAACAGTTTTTTCAAAGCAAATATTTTAACGAATCAGTTAAAGTTAACGTTGTTAATTGAAACATTAACTTCAGTTGATCACGCGTCTCTAAGGGTGGAGAAGTTACGTCAATAATTTTGGACTTGTAAAATTTATTTTTTTAAGATTCCATCGTTTTAGCATTTTGAATAATAAGAACTTTAATTGGCACGTGTGCATTGTAATTGCAAAAACTTTGCATTGCTTTTATTATAAGTAAATAAAATATAAGTGTTCTAAAATTGTTGACGAAAAACGGAAACGTGAATTCAAGTAAAAGTTCATAACAAGTGCAACGTTTACGGCGCAAACAATTCTTGAGTCATATTTTAAGATAGTTAATCGAATCTACGGGTGATGTGTTGAATGGAAAACTAAAAAACTAGAAAAAAGCAAGCAAACAAAGTAAACAGAGCGATTTTCTTAATGTCTAAAAATGTTGGTAGATCCTGTGTAGGATAGATACTCGGGAAGTAGCTTTCTCGAAACTGTTTTTCGCGTTTCGTTTATTCCTTTTATTTTAAATATCGTCAAGATCAAAAAACACAGAATGTATGAAGCTGTTACAAAATCTGTACGCGTTAATTGTTGCTGTTAAGAGTGATGTCTGAAATAGCTTTTTAAGGATCTTCTCGATGAATGAACTATCTTTTTGATGTTCTGTGGATACAGCAATATTACGAACGAAGTTAACATCGTATTATAATTACAAATGAAAGAAGAAGAAGAAGAAGAAGAGCACTTTTCACCCAATCACACATAATAAGAAATGAAAAAAGGGTATACATGAGAGAATATTGGCAAAGCTGCTTTGCACCAATATTTCGCTGCCTCAAGGATAATCCAGTGATGTTTCGACTGGTTCACTTGCAAAGTTTATCAAGAATAGCTGTTTCGGCACGCGAAAAATTGACTAGTTCATTAGTGAAACCTTCTGCGTCCAAATAAACGAAAAAGTGCTTAACAAGTATGACACTTTAATTCCATTTTAAGTTTTCCTCTTATGTGACATTAAATAAGTCTTTCTTCTTATTTGACATTAAATAAGTCTCCATTGTTTTCGCTGATTTTATGACATTTGACGTATATTAATCGCACAAACTATTATCGATTTATGACGAGACAATGGCGTTGCTTTATAGACTTTCGAATCGGAGTTAATTCGAACGACAATTTTTATTTCCTTTTATCGTATAGCTTGATTTATTGTTATGTGCTTTTAGTTTATTGGTATAAAGAAGTACAACTAAGACAAACGAGAGGAAATGAATAAACTCAAGATACAAGTAGGGATTAGGTAAAGCTTGAATATACGTTTAAAAATGATGAATATATATGACATAAATATAATATAAACAACACCTGCGCACCGAAATATACATCTTGTTATTTATAATAAATAATATAAAAAAACTCATATTCTATTCATTTGCCTTTTAATTACAGACAGTATTTTTAATTTTTTGGTAATTTTATAAATCATGCTATAGGTTGCAGTATATTTAAAAAGTAATATTCAGTTGTTACATTCACATGATCTTTTAGTGAATTGATTATCATATACTTAATTATATGATCTCAAAAGAGTTGGAGTATCGAAGACACAGTTCTTTCTATAAGAAGAAACATTGAAATGTAAAGTATATTGATTTTTACACAAGTGTGGGAATACTGGAAACACATTCAGCATATTTGATACAAAAAGTGTGACGTAAGAATTTATGACGAAGATATCTGGACTTCTTTCTTTCTGAAATATGTAGAAATACTACTCCAAATAAAACCGTATGAATAATTTATATGCATTCAATATAATGCTTTAAATTAAATTTAGAACCGATATTCGCAATTCTTTATTTTATTATCGAAGAACACTGTGTACGTAAATAATTTAATAAAGTTATTTACTTGAATTATTTTTCATATTCCTTTAAATTAATCAAAAGTTGGTATAAATAACCAATTAAAATAAATTATTACTCGAAAATATAATTGAATACATATTTCTGGTCATTTCCAAAAACATTCTATTAACTTTCTATTAATGAAGTTGATAATCTCTGATCATGTTTCGATATTACGAAAATGTGTTTTAATAATACTATTCATGATACATTGATCATATTAAACAATAATTTATATTGCTTTTTTCTTAATCACGTGGATACATTATATTAATTCATCTTAATTTATTTCTGTTATTTGATTTGCTTATTAAGTACAATTTAAAAGAAATCACTTTTTATATTTAATCTATATTGTATTGAATTATCCATTAACAATATAAATTTTACAAATTTTACTTTATAAAATGAAAAAGTGATACTGTTAAAAAAAATGTATTTGAATGACAGTGTATATCATTTTAACTGAAGAATTCGAATGGTTCTGGCACTGTACAGCATACAAGCCTTCAACGTTCCATTTTCCTTACATACTTGCAATTATCCGAAGCCAAGGGATGTGGTCCACATATATTGCGCGTACATACATGCAGGACGTGAAACCTGTCTCCCGCTGTTTGTGCTGATAAAAATGAACACAAGTTTCTCTTCGAGGAATCGATCTAAGCCTGTTTGTCTCTTTTCTGTTTCTTTACAGTTTTTCTCCAGTTTTTCAACGGAAAATTACGAAACTATTCGAACTTTTATCGAGTGTATGAGCAATACAAAGTAAAACCACTAAATAGATAAAACAAGAAATCATATTTTAAAGTAAATCTAAAAGTAATTATTTATATATTATTTTTTTAACAAATTAAAACAAAAACTGTTTCTGTCGATGAAGAAACAATATTTTGGTTCAAGATAAAATTATCTTGGCATAACAAGAAGAAACTTTCATGAGCTGAGACAAATTCTTTTGACAACGAGAATAACAAAGCAGCACTTTCCTAAATGAAAGATAGTGTTTATTATTGAGCTATGCCTTCCAAAAATACAGCAATCTATTGAAAAGACTTGAAAATTAACAATTTTATATACTACAATTTACGCACTTAAGTTTGCAAATTAATGTATTTGGTTTTAAAAATTCCCAATTCTAAACATAATTTTTTGTGTACGCATTTCAAATGAATTTTTAATACTTTTTCATTAAAACTTAGTAACGTATATGCAATAGTTTATAATTATAAATAGAGAACTTTGAATACTATTAAATCGAGTGTATGTTAAATATTTAATTAATGACGTCGAAATTGCTATTTCATACAATTTAAATTTGACTGTTATCGTTATCATCTATTTATAAATATTCTGTATTAAAGTAATTTACTTCAAAACTGAGTAGATTACAAAGCACGATGAAATATTATTACGCATTGCATTATTAAAAATTGTAGCGATATTCAATACAATTTTCATTAATTGAACACCTAAAAATTATCATGTATATATTACATTATAACTTAACAATTTCACAAGTCTTACCTATTGTTTTTAAAAATTTGCATTAATAAAAAAAATGTTATATAAGCGTGTCTCCTAAAACCATTTAATCTCATTTTAATGATCCTAAAATGTTTTTCCGAATGCTATCATAAAAGTTTCAATATAATTCACTCGTACGACATAATTAACATAAAATTTCGATACAATTAACGGCATGATATAGACATTTTTGAATAATCGTATAATAATTACTCATGGAGTAATGACAGCAAAAGAATGTGAAAACACCGAGATCATACTCTTACGAACTCTTTCCAAGCACTTGAAACTTCATTGAAAAAATTAGATGTATAAGTGTATTGACATTATTTTTTTATAATTATATTTAACGGGTAATATCCAAAAATAAATCCTATTACATCAAAATTATAATCCACAAATACTATAACCGAGCCGACACGTAATAATAACAACTAATAACAATTTAAATTACAATTGTGACAGAAAGTCTCTGCCAAATAATATAATTTTCCTATCAAAATATATTAATACTTTCGTCTTAATCACCGAGCGGTTATTGTCTTCGAACAAGCACCGACCACAAAACCCGTCTTCGTGAAAATTAAAAAATTAAAAAACTAAAAAAATTAAAAAGTAGAAAAAAAATAGTTTGGTTCAATGAGCGCAACAAAACTATACTTTACAATGACGCGTGTAGAAAATTCATTGATACATTGGAAACGATAATTCAGTAAGAACTTAAAGACGCTCCTCGACCGTGCATAAAGGACGCCGATGGAAATAAAAGGCCCTTCGAATATCTTCGGTCGTCTTCGTGAAAGGGCGTCTTGCGGGCTCGCCGCGTGGTGGATCTCGCTCGAACGACAACTCCGATCCACGATACACGCGTATTCTCGTTCGAACCCGCGTGGGAGTAACAGTGTTGTGATCCGCGCGATCTAGACATCGCGTAAGGTGGTCGACCCAATGGAACTGCGATGTTTCGCCGCTGAACGTCGCGCGTAACGTCACGCGAAACATGATTCCCGCTGTTTAAACAATATCTAAGCGCAAACGAACTTGAAGAATTCAAGTGGCCGTGCGGAGTTGCAGTTGTGAACGATACCGCGCAGCGGCCGGCGCTCAAACTTACCGGGCTCGGGATCGACCGCGCGACTCACCATTCGGCGGCTTGAATTTTCGCGCCGCTGACAATAATTAGCGTCGCGGGTCAGAGGCTCTTGTTTTGGGATTGTAGTGTCGCGCGAAAGTGCAGTGCGGTGCAGTGAAATATGCGTTTTACGGTGCTGTGAATTCGTGACAGTCCTCGGATCGAAAAGGGTCCTGGACACCTGGATTAAAATATGGAGGGCCTCGGATTCCTCAAGCTCGGCTCGCTGCTGCTGTTACTCGCACATTTTGGATACACCGATGTCACAGAAGAAAGAGGTGACGATTTTTAACTTTATTGTTAGATTACATTGTTGTTGTTATTATTATTATTATTATTGTTATTATTATTATTATTATTATTATTATTATTATTATTATTATTTGGGAGGAGTGGCGTTATACACCTGGGTCCCATAGAAAAAAGTGGCTCCAACGTTCATTCTAACTTATGAAACAGCAATGATATAATGCTATCATTCTTGCTTTCTAGTTTTTTTTGATCGAATTTTTCGCGTTTCTGAGAACGCTGTGTACTAGATTACGTATTATACGTACTATACTACTAGATTATGTACTGTATACTAGAGTCAGTCCACATATTTTGTTGATGTTATGTATTGAAATATGTTGTTGTATTCAAATAAACAAAATATTACTACTCGTACATACTATATGATAATTTTCGTTATAAGAAAGTTTAGATTAATGGCATAGTAATAATGTATGTATTTATTTGATTCTATGAATCTTTGTTTATGTGAATTAGACAAAGATAACAATTTCATTTGGAAAAAGAAATGAAGAATCCGTGAGATTTACACTGAGAAAACATATTGTGAAGAAACGTATGTATTGCTCTACAGGATGCATTCACAATATGCACACTGCTCTTCACTTATTTTCTAAATGTAAATTTAATTTTTTTTTTACATTTTATGAACTATTTTCAGTAAAATAAAGTGAATCAATGACAACTGTATGATTTTATTCCATCTATTTTATATATGGACTGCATCGTTTTTTTCTTTTTTCAATTTGTAATCTTATCGTACAACTTTTTTTGTAAATTTTATCGTTTGAAAAACAAACTATTTATTTCATAAATGGCCATGCTTTAATTCGTTTTCTAAACAGTTAATTTATTATTATTAAAGGATGTATACTGTGTTTAGCAATAGAAATAAAGGATAATATTGCTGTATGTGAAAAAAGTTTTAATGTTTAATGTTGATTAATATAATTTAAATATATCAACATTTAATTTTGACCTCAAGAAGAGAATTTGATTGTATTAATTACTATATTTACAATGCTAATCACTTTGAGTACATTCCAAATACTTTGACCGTCGTCAATTTTTTAGTTTGTTATTTAGTTTTGTTTTCTATGCGTATTACATAATCTTAAGAAGGTTGCTTTGAAATAAAATGTTAATAAAGTATTGTTTAATGTTATTATACAACAATTAAAACGAATCGTATCAAGCGCTGATAATAAACTTATGATAAGGAAATATTTAATTTACGACATCATTTAAATAATGAAATCAATTTATTTATCGTTCGATGTGAAAAATAATTGAGTTTCACATGATTTTCCAACAACAATCTTGTTCAACTCGAGGAATAAATGTTTTTTGTAGCACAAATTTTTCTAAACATTTTTTCGAAAAAAAAAAAAAAAAAAAAAAAAAAAAAAAAAAAAAAAAAAAAAAAAATTCGCACTGGCGCAAATATTTCCACGCTTTTTCGCCCCTCCTGCCACCCCTGCGAGTCGTTGGTAACCCTTTTTGTGTTACGTAATCCGCGGGCAACTTTTTCCCACCCCGCCCCGCCCCTCCTCGTCTCGCAATATCTCCCCCGCCCCCGCCTTCCCCCCTTTTTGTTTCCGTTACGAATCGATAAACGTGTCGTCGGCAGAAAATGACAATCAAATCGGTGCACTGTAATCAAAGCTGAATGGAAGCGTGCGGCGGTCAGCGTCAATACGGGGCTCCGTATCATCCGCGCGACGGCCAAAGGCGATGAATAATCGCCGGCGGTGAAATTGGGACGGACAATATGGAGCGACGTTACCCGGACGGTAATTGTTATTGCGGCGTTAACGCACCGGCGTCGGCCAGTCGCAACGCCGGCCATATCCGTGTCCCGCAATTAACAATTCTATTGGCATTAAAACATGGTTACGAGACGCCTGACCAGTCCCGATGGAATGGCTAATGAATTTAAGCCCGGCTACGAGCCGACACGGGCGCCCCTAAGATCCCGCCCGGCGATTACTTGCCGTTTCGCGCTCCTCGTTTCGGACACCCCCCCACCCCTCCTCAACGAATCAACCACTCTCGAAGTGACTAATTGGTCGAGCCGACAAGTTGCGTGTTTCGGTGTCAAGGGGAGGTTCAAGTGTTAAAAATTTGGCGCAATTTTGGGTCAGCGGTGTTAAATATTCACTCTTGGGGTGTGAATAGTCTGATTGAATGGTCTTTGTTCAGGTCTGGCTTATGAAGCGTGATCCGAGCGAAAAGTGGTATATTTCTTCACGAGTGTAAGACGACATTTTTTCCAACGCGTCGCCGTGGAGAAAGTAGTCATTTTCTACACTAGTGTGGAAAGTAATCACTTTCTCCACGAGTGACGAAGTTACGAGTGTAAAAAGGAATCGATTTCATCACGAGTGTAGGAAATGGTTACTTTCTCCACGACCACAAGTTGGGAAATAATATAAGAGTTATATGCTCATGTAATGTATAATTCTACTACGTATATTGCAATTAGAAATAAAAATCGTGTAACCTAAAAGACGAATTCATTCGTGTTTTTTCTTGTAAACTTATTCAATAAGATTTATTATCCGTTATAGATGTAGAAAATTGTATCAAATTCAATGTTCATTTACTGATAAACGTTGGAAATTCCAAGAAAATGTTATCCCTGGTTATTAAGCACGGTCAAAAGTTACTATTTTGCTACCCTAGGGTGGAAAAGTACAATTACCGTCCTGAAAGAACCCAAAAGTATACTTTTCGAAAATTTTGACACTGGAAACCATTCTCTCCAGCATTCTCAAATCAATTTTTTTCAAATCCCCTTATTTAATGCCAATTTCCAAATCCATTATCGTGCATAGTCTATCACAAATTGTTGTTGTAAGGCCACAGTCGGATTTACATTGAGGACTCGAAGAGCTTCAAACGAACGATCTGTTACCAAATCTCAGCTTATCGAATTACAGCTTGGAAAAGCAATTAAAGCGGCGTTAAAAAGGAAGTAGACTATGATGCAAAAAAGTGTACGTTCAATGCCACTAGACTACAAGGATACCTTTCAGTTTTTTTATTTTAATTCGAAAACCTCGAAACGTAACATAATCAAATGGAAACGTTCTGCAAGATGCTTTGCCTTTCTTACATGAAAGAAAAGAGATTACAAAATATATATCAATATATAATTTAAATACGAATGAAATAACGATCAGGTGCAACTATTATAGTTCAAAATCAAATTACTGAAATTGGTATTTTTCGTTTCAACGATTGTCAAAATTTGAACGACTTTTCGAAATCGTGCACATTACGCTCAGCGCTGCTCCATTTAATAAGATTTTCAAAACGTCATTACCACCCCGTTGACTTTGTCGTTTAAAGCTGATTGACTAAATAGTGAATCATGACGACGTGTCACAGTAATAATATCATCCTGACGCGACCGTGATGCCTCGTGCCATACACTCGACTATTTTGACACGTATCTAGTATATCTCTGCATGTCCAGGTCTTATCTAACTATTGTCCATCAAACGATATAATTATACAACATTTCGCAAAATTTGCGAAAATCTCAAGACTGTTTCCTCGCATTTTCGCAAATCGCCGAATCATTATTTTAGGTAACCGTCAAAAATCAATCGTCATTTTCCATACATCATATTTTTGCGAATTTTTTTGCAAACAATGCTGCAATTTATACGATTCCCGCAACGACGTTTTTATTTGTTCACCCCCCACCCCTCATCCCTCCTGTAGTAAATAAAACTAGAAGCCGTCCGTCTTCTCTTCTTTCGTGCTCGTCGTAATTCATGAATTTTTCAAAAAAAAACCGTCTCCCTCTAATAATCGAAAAAACGCCCTCGCGTTTCATTTCGCTTGTCAAACGACGAGCGAAAATTATTTCGCGAGCTGCGTCATGTACTTTATTGTCGTGTCGAACATGCCTCGGCTGCGTTGTTACGAAGTTGGGCGCCACTCGTGTTACCATTAACTAATGTCGCGAGCTACGATTGATGACTGGAGCAAACGGTATACGTTTCGGGCGAAAACAGAACGAGCGTAGTACAAAGGGCCTCCCGCGTACCTGACTTTTTGTCCCCCCCCCCCCCCCCCCCCCCCCCCCCCCTTCCCCTGGTTTCTCGGCCCCCTGTTTTTTGTTCGGCTCCCGAGCATAGCGGGCGCGTAGTGATCTGTCTTTTTTTCTTTGTCCCTTAAGCTCGCGCCCGTCTTTTGTTTGTGAAAGTGTTGGTGTAACCGCTGTGCTTTTCGCCCTGATATGTTGCTCGTTGGTGTGTTTGTTTGTTTTTTGTTCTTGTGCTGTGTCGGGTTGGAGTGGAGGGACGTTCGGG